>JAJEKB010020331.1:320642-370300 GCA_022393335.1 Macrotrachela quadricornifera | reverse complement strand
TTAACAGTTTTTCCAGACCTAGTTTTTGACGCTAAATCTGAAAAAAAGAAAAAAGTGCGAAATGTTGCACATTTCAGGGGTAAACACCTGTTTTTGATGAAAATATTGGTTTTTGGAGTATATTGGATTTTTGGACCGGAAGAAAGCATTCGCTGAAAATAAAGACCTGTTACTCGTGATCAGCAACTCGAGTTCAATCGAATGAAGTATATAAAAGCCAAAAATAAATTTTTACTTGAATTTTGCTTTGCGTGCAGCTTACTAAACGTTAATGATGTTTCTTCAGAAAATGTATCACCAATCAATTGCATATATTTATTTGATTTTTTGTTTCGACTAAAACAACTTTGTCACTATAAGCACTAAAACACAGTAAAGCACTCTGCAAATATGAGTTCATTTAAGTGAGCCGTTTGGAAATTATAAAAAAATACATGGTGTAACCTGATTGTTCTTTATTTCCCTGCGAATGTCTGCTATACTCATAGAAACATTCTATCGACCTTTTCTAGCTGGCAGTTTGAGGTATCTAAAGGAAAATAATTTATTCGAACAGGCTTTCTATGTTAAATAGAAATCGATCCGATTAACGTAACACGATGACGATGACTTTTATAATCTTTTTTTCTCTACTTTTCATTTTATTATATGGAGACCTCGGTAAAGACAAGATATTATTTTATACAGAACAGTTCGATAGAATTTTACTTTTATTTTGGAAGCAAAAAATGTGCAATTAAAATAAGTGATCTTACACAGATTGTAGGGCTTTTCACGCTGCATCGTATGATATATTGGCTTTAAAATATAATGCAGCTCACCGGTGAGACATATTACCACGAAAAGGCTAAAATACTTAAGAAAATCTTCTTTAGATTGTATTTGAAGTGTTTCAAAGCTATCTTTGAATAATCCTTAAAATTTTCCGAGAATCAATTTTGGATATTCCTAAAACTTTGTTTAGATATTCGTTAAAATTTTCGGAAAATCACTATTTGAAATGTTTAAGAAAATTGAGGTAAATAATCGAAAAATTCCCGAAATTTGCCCTAAATACTTTGAGTTTAATATAGTATAAAACACAATTACAATTCAATTTTCATTCTATTGAGGATTGGTAAAACATGGATTTTGGACTCTTGTTTGGTTCACGCCAACTTTAGTTCACTTCACATGACTTAAGTGCATTAATTTCTAGTACTAATAATACTATTCATATATATAGTACGGAATTCATTAAATCTCAGGTAAAAATTGAATATAGAAAAATTCAATGCTTTGTTTAGCCTATCCATCCAATTGTATTTAATTGGATAAAGACAGCAGTAGTACATTTCTTCTTTCTTTCCTTTATATTGATAGTATTACTCATTCATATTCCATTCATATTTTCTTCGTGTTCCTTTCCTTCTCTTCTTTTAATACTTGACTACTTTATATATACACCAGGAACAACGGATTTTGTAATTAGTGTGAGTCAATGTATTCAATATTTTTATTTTTTTTAACGAAGAAATAAATAAAATAAGCTTTTAGAACAAACAATAACAGATTTCATAAAAATAGAGTATTGAAACTTCTACACTTTACTCTTTACAGTAATCACACATTTAAATGAGTAAATGAGAACATTAAAATAAGGATAAAAAATAAACAAAAATAGAAAATGTCAGGTGCGAACGGACAACATATATACATTTATGAACATGATTGAATAAATAAAAATGTATAATGGTTGAAATAATACTGCTTGCATATTTGATGCATGAGATACTTCAATTGGATCTTCGACACTCTTTAACAAATCTAATAGTTCTTGTCCACGAGCAGCCATACCAAGAGGAGGTATCCAATCATCATTCCAAGATGCAACATATTCATCCCAAGAAGAACTCATATTTATTCCATGTTTTGGTGCTTCTGTAACAAAGAGTTTTTTATTACCCTCACCAATCGGTGGTAGTTTCGATGGATCAGTAATCATTTGTCCAACATCAAAAAAATATCTACTAGCTTTGTCAGGAGACCATGTATTAATCAATGGACGGTTAACATTATCTTCATTACGAAAACCATGTACATAATATCTAGGTGCGTATACTAAATCACCTGGTTTTGAACGATAACGATGCATATTCGCCTTTGGCAACTGAATTCCATTTGGAATTTGACTTTCATTTGGATACATTTCATAACTAGTATATACTACTATTCCACCTTCTGGAAAATAGAACCATTCATCGGTCCAATGATGAATATGAGGAGGTGGACCAGAACCTGGCGGGAGAGTCATATATGCTATAGTGAACTTGTCATTGGTCGTATGACCAATTTTTGTGAAATTGAATAATTCTCCCACTGGTCCCAATAGTAGAATAGGATATGGATCAGGTTTCACATAGGGATACACAAATGTCGTTGAACCATTGCTAGTATTTGAAGAAGTAGCAATGTCTAATAAAAATGAAACCAAATATTATATTATTTTATAAATCTCAATAAGTTAAATATATTCATGTGTAATGACAGTATTTTAATATGCGTATCAAATTGTAATAGAAAGGCAACAAAATGGAATGATGTTTTGTTGAACAAAAATATTTAACAAAGGCAATATAATAAATTCTACGATTCTTTTTTCTATAAAATATTTTGACTGTAGGGATGTTTGTGCAAATCTAGCCTGAACCAAGATGAAGGTAATTTTTGGATCTATGTCATGTCAAACTGTAGGAACCAATAGACATCGTTTTTTAACTATTTTGAGTGTTCGTAGATGATCGCATATATCCCAAAATCTCTGAATCGACTTATTCTCCAATATGAATTAACTGTTTGAATATCGACTTAGTTTTGGTTGGATGTTCATGGCTTCTTCTACAAATATTCTTGAGCACATGTCTCACAAAAAAATCAATCTGTCATTTTTTCATATTGGAATTCAATTACTGTTTAGGTATAACAGAAATAAGAAAAAAATGCGTAACACTATTAGAACATACCGTTTATATTGAGGAATAAGATTGCGATACATAGAAAAAATGGTCGTTGCATTTTAATAGTGCTAATCATAATAAAAATGTTAATTGTAATGAATAGTTTTTTTTCTGAAAAAATCTAGTATTTATACTCTGCTTTATAAACTTTCATAACTTCCAACGTAGTAGAAGGAGGTGGTAGCTGGAAGAAAAATCATTTAAACTATTGATTTGACGTCATTGAAATCGATTCATTTTTTCCAAATTCTTGGAAGAAGGAAGAAAAAAGCGAGTAATAATAAAAAAATCATACATATCGTTTGAATAATCTATGATTTGTGGCTTCCTGTAATCACTTAAGCGCTAGACAAATAAAGACAAATCTCCAATCTCAAAAGAATTAATCATGTGAAATATTTTGAAAAAGTAACTCTCTACTTTCGTTTTTTTCATTATTGATACACTCTAACATTCATTTTGCCTTGTCAAACTTCGAGCAATGATCGAGTGCTTTAAAATGTTGTTATTTTATTTTTTTTTGCTTGTTCTTGTTTAATAGTCGAGATATATAAAATTTTATAATCCTATTCATATTAAATCGGTTGTTTCACTGAAGATACTTAATTGATTAGTTTTTCAATTATGACTGTCTTTCAAATCTACAACTACATGTTACTGTATCGTTTGAATGTTTATCAAACTTTCTACTTCATTTAACCCTTTCATTCGCAAACTGTTTTTGCTGAATTTAACTTTACACGCAGAAAAACATGACATGCATAGTTGGTGTATATTTGCATGTGATTTACTTAATGTAAATCTTATTGAATTTTTTATAGCAATAGTTTCATACATTTCATTCATCAATTTCTAGAATTCCGATCGATGAGGACCTCTTATGCTATGATGGATGAATTAGTTAGATATAATCTTTGTTTTGTTTTTTTAGGCGGTATGATGAAAAAGCCCAGGGAGAAAAAAAATATTGAAAAGAAGAATGTATAGAATTATAAATAATCTTTTTCTAGAAAAATCGGGATTTATTTGCACCAAATAGTAAGAGTTAATAAAATTTTTTTAGAAATTTCATACCTTTTTGGAGCGCAAGAAATTAAGTCGTCAACAATTGGAATATAGAGTAAAATTTGACCTATGTTTTTGGAAGAGTCTCCAGTAACATGATGAATAACCCTTACTACAGTAAGTCAAACAACACTATGAAGAATGATAAAACGAATAAAATTCAGTGACTTGTTTTAATTTTTCGCCTACTCAAGCAATGAATGAACAAAAAAAGCAATCGCTTTGAAGTGTAAAAAGTGAATATTTTAATGCTTTAAAAAAATAATTTTTCTTTCAAGATGAATAAATTTGAAAGCATCTATTCTGATCAGTTTACCTTTTTTTTACACATAAATCGTCAACTTTTCGTTACGTGTATGTTTGTGTAATTTCATTCAAGCATTAGAAAGTTTGATAGTGTTACAACAACAAATTTTTCTCCAAACCTTTAAATCCATAGCTTTTCGCTAAGCAGTATTATCTACATCTTACTACTTAAAATTATTGACGCCTTTATTTTCTATGTCATAAAAACTATAAAATTTCTGGAAATTTCATGATTCATGATGTCCCGTAGGCTTATCACTCGTTGGAGCCAACCCAAACGGAAAAAAGTATTTGTTTTGTAATACTACATTTCTTCTGTATTCTACACTCCAGGTAGAGTATAATTCGATATATTTTATGTCAAAATCGCAATGTGTAATCACCTTCTTATAACACATATTATTTTTGTAGAAAAGTATCCAATATATATACTAATATTATGATTTTCATTTCAATTTTATTGGATACTTTTCACCAAAAATAATATATGTTATAAGAAAGTGATTATAGTACATCATAGAAATCTAAAACATACCTGACATATTGCGGTTTTGACATAAAATATAACGAATTATACTCTACCTGAAATGTTAAATATAGAAGAGATGTAGTATTACAAAATAAATATTAAAATCAAAGGTTTGACATACATTGAAAAAAAGAGAAAATTTATTTATCGCTAGGGGGTCTATAATTATGACAAAATTGTTTTTCAGTTTTTTTCGAATTATTTCTTCACACAACAACCGATGAAAGAAAAGGATTGATGTAGTCTATAGTACTTAAGTAGCCTAATATAGAAGCACTAGTAGTGGCTGAATATTGTTTATTGTTAGAATAAAAGAAAGTATTTGCACGTGAATATAGAGAATGTCTATAAATTTGACAATCCGTGTATAGCAATAAATAGGACCTATTTCAAAAAAACTTAATATACTTTCTCCTTGATGGAGAAAATCAAACTCATACAACTGTTGTTGCTGTAATGTAATGAAAACATATATATTGTGATTATCAAAAAAGAATCATAACATAATTGGCTTTAATAAAAATAATCCTTTCATTGATTCGCAAGAACACATACATCAGTTAGACTCAGTTCTCGACTGTAGATTCGAAATTCATCAATGGCTCCAGTGAATTGTCCTGCAGAGATAGAACCTGCTTGACAGCTAGAACCCAACGATCCATAATAACCAAGTAAAACATAATTTGGAACCTCACTTGCAGAATAACTTGCAGCTCCTGTGGTTCCCACTTGGGTTCTATTGACGTATAGAATAACTCCATTAGTCGTACTGTAAGTTTCAACAATATGTGTCCACACATTCAATGGAAGTGTAGATCCAACTATAGGAGTTGCAGATCCATTCCATAATTGAGCAACAAGTCTATTCGAAGAATCTAATCCGATAAATGGTGCACACCATGGAGAGACATTGTTAGTATACCCGTTGGCTCCATTTGCTACATGAACAATCGTCCCAACGCCAGTGTATGCAGTTGGTTTGATCCAAAATGAAAATGAAAAAGCTTTATTCGATTTACCCAATGCGACCAGACCACCAATAGAAAAGTAGGTGCTCGATGCACCGAATGACAAAGCTTGATTGACATAACCACTAGTAGTGGTTACACCAGATGTGATGGTACCAGTGAAATAATTCGGACCACTATCTTGTAGAGAACCAGAATCAAATGAAAAATAGGCAACTAAAGTTGCATCATCCAAGATTTCGCAAGCACTTTTAGCCCGATTGGTCACTCCAAAGAAAAGAATCAATAAACAAGAAAAAAAATTCTCAACACAACATACCGAACATATGATCAATAAGTCCCTTGAATTGAACATTTGTCTGAAAAGCACCTATATGTCGATACAGAAATAAATTTAGAACAAAAATTTTTCTAACATTCTATTCTATACCTATATTGACCAAGCCAGATGTGCCTACATAAGCAGCAGGTGTTCCAGTTAAACTTGCTTGTCCATCATTGTAACCATCGCGATAGATATTTTGTTGTTTAAGAGAAAAATCAAAGACAAATGCCACATGCAGCCAAGTGCCTGCGAGACTAGATGGCAATGTTGTTCGACTCGCGAGATCATCGCCCCAAAATCCTTTTTCAAAGATAAAAAAACATGCAACAGTACCGACACTTTCATATCAACTGATACTTACCCATATATATATTATATGGATTGAAATTTCTCAGAACTAAATGCATACAATTATCTCTTGTACCACCGCCAAGATCACATTCTCCAAATATGGCGTACTCTGGTCCATTCATAGCCAATGTCGCTGGTTGAATCCAGGCTTCGATAGTAAAACTTGAATTAGCAAAATTGATAAATGGTGTTGTTACATATTGTGAGCCATTCAAACTCAATGCTTGACCAACATAGCCTGTGCTATACTCAGGACTGTTTACACCAGTACCATTATAAACCTAGATAGTCTCGAATGAATACGAATGAAAGATATGAATTCCTACATTAAGAATATCGTCCAGATTGCTTTCAAAAGTCCATACTGCTGTATAACTAGATAGAGCAGCTCGACTGGAAATATTACAGGTCTCATTGCAAGATATTCGTAAATCTGAAATTACTCAATAGAAATCAAAAATAGAAAAATTTGTTTCAATATCTTTGCCATTGGAAGCTTCATGGAGATGCGATTACTTACAAGTAGTAGTGGAAGTTGTAGTGCTGGTAGTAGTAGAAGCTGTGGTGTCAGTAGTAGTGGAAGCTGTAGTGTCGGTAGTAGTGGAAGTTGATGTAGTCGTCTGCTTATTGAAATAGAATACAACCAGGAGAACAAATAGTAAAATAGCAGTGATTATCAAGCAGCAAAGTCCAAAACCAAGTGCAAACAACCAACTACGCCGGCATGAACGTCTATTCAAAAGTGAATTCAGTTATATGAACAAAAAGCAAAACAAGAAATTGTACTTTGATGAAATTTCTACTAAATCATTTACGTCAAGATTTTTCGCAGCAGATTGCGATTGTTTTGATGACATATACGATCTATCCGATCCAAAGCCTATCGATGATGAATTATTCAGATTACGATAACCTTTCGACCGTTTAGTATCAATGAATTGAAGACGTCGAATAGACTTTCCTCTATTTTGTGTATCGGTCGTCATTGTACAGTTGATACTTATTCTTCAGCGTGTGCCACTCTTCAATCAGCAAAGACAATACTGCTTCGTAAAAATAATTATTAGTTGTTTCTGTTGTAGAAAACAAATAAATTATTAAATGATTCCCCTTTCTTCTTCTTGACGAATGCAGCATTAAGACTTTATTGAGATTTAATGCTTTTATAGATGCCCATGTAATGTTTCTTTTTTGCACTGAATTTATAGTTAAAAGTCGAAATTTTTTGTTGACATGAGCATTTATGAGAAAAAAGAGAGAGATTCTAATGTTTTCATAGATGCCCAAGCAATGTCTTTTTTCTTGATGAATTTATAGTTAAAAGCCGAAGTTTTTTGTTGATAAGAGCATGTACGAGAAACAAAAAGAGAGAGAAAAAGAACTTTAATAGTTCAAAAAACAAGAACTGCTATTCGTTATAATATTTCTTTTTTTCTTTTGATTATCAAATAATGACAATTAATTGTATAGTATTCATTTCTAATAATCTAAGTGGATTCTTCCTTGCTTAAGGGACTCGTTATATGAGCGTTGGAATATTAAAATTTGCATCTGTAATGAATTCAAGCAAGAATGTGAAATTTGACGATCTGGATACTATACATCATTTTTTTTCTAGTTGTACTTTTTATTTTCAAAATGGACGAATTCTGGGCTGTCAAATTTGAACATTACGAAAACGAGACTTCTTATGGTAAAACACGAATACGATTTTTGTTTCTATCTCATCTTTCTGTGATTGTTCTTTATAAACTGTCTTCTCTTTTCACGCTGCATCTTATGGTATATTTTGTTTTTTTAATGAAACATATTAAAAAATTCTTTTAAGGCTTTCTGTAAGAAAAAAAGTACTACCTTCACTACTTTTAGACTGTCCTAAATGAATTTCGATAACCTCTTCTACATATTGCTGTTATTCTTCTTCTGTATTTATATATATTTATTTAGACTTTTAATAAATTTGTTGTAATCCTTTATATGAAATGTAAATAAATAGCCACGTAATGATTGTTGCACCTGTGCAAGTTTCTCGATTTCTCATATTTGTCTTTATCATTGTATGACGTTATATTCTTATTATTTGTGCTTATATCGACTCTTCTATAAAAAAAACCGAGCAACGATTTATCATATCCGTCATTTACACATATACGATATGATATTTGCTATTTCTTTTCTCCTTATATCGGTATCGATAGTTGTTAGTAATGCAGCATCAATCAAAGATGCTGATGTCAAAAATACATGCAATGCTGACGTTGAGATGTATTCTGAATGTGTAGGCTTTGTTGGTTTGCCAGTTGACTGTGTATCGGCAATCTTTAATTTTACTAACACCAGCTCTGCCCAATGTAAATCGATTAGTTTGATGTATGGAATTCCACGAAACAATCTGACACTTGTCATTGAAACACCATTTACATCTGTACGTCAAGCTTATAAGCTCTATCTTCGTAATGATGTATTATCGAGTTTCGTCTCAAATATTTATCAAATCATCAATAATGAAGAGAAGGAAGTGACAACAAGAGATAAGAAACTCATTGTAAATTCAGATTCAAACTATCAGATCATTCTCAAATTTCAAAGTCCACCAGAACCAAAACCAAATTCTTACGCCACAGCTATTGCTTATGAAGTTGCCAAAATCTAGAGAGGCAAGATAAAATAAAAGACGAGAAGTTTCTTTCAGTTTTTTTTTATAAATTCAAATAAATAAAAACGAAATAGATCAACTTTAACTGAACTTCAATCAGTGACATTCGATTTCTATTTTGTAGAGGAAAAAAAACTTCACAGATATTCATGTTATTTGAAAGCAACATTGAATAAATACAGTACTCGACAAAAATATTTCTGCTTTAGTATTCTAAATACATAAGTAGAGAAAACATGTGAAACTCTTATTCTAACTAGGTTACATTTGACTTTTACGGGTAACTTATAAATAGATAAAAAATTGATCAGTAATACTGTATGAAAACTTTTTACACAGATTATTTTATCCAGAGTATATTATTGTGTTGTAGCATTTCTTTCAAACACTGCTGCATATCATTACTAATAGAATTTCCCCAGAGATCTAATCTGATGAGCGTCTAAGCAAAATAATGAATAGATGATAGCATAAAAGAAAAAGAACTATAATCGTTTTATTACTTTATTTTGTTGCAGAGCATTAATAAAATATTTTGCTCCTTGATCATAGATTCGATTATGTGCCAAATGAAGTGTGGTGAGTGTCTGAACAGAAAGATGAATAGATTATTGAAATAAGAAGAACTAAAGTGCATGTGTTACTTCATTATGTTGTAGAGCATCAGCAAGATGTTCTGCTCCTTGGGAATGAATTTTATTCTGTTGAAGATCCAGTATAATAAGTGTCTGTATAAAGTAGCGATTGAATGATTTAATAAGAAGGATATTTATGGTAAGTGTCTCAATTTATTTTGTTGAAGTGCATTGGCAAGATATTGTGCATCTTGATCACCGATTTTATTTATGTCAAGGTTCAGTGTGGTGAATGTCTGAGTTGAAAAGTGAGAAAATAATTACGTAAGAAGAAAAACTAAAATGTTTGTATTACTTTGTTTTTTTGTAGAACATTAGCAATATGTTTTGCTTTGTGTAAACTGATTTGACGGCGTCTAAGATCCACTTTGGTGAATGCCTATTAAATACAGCAAGAAAATGTGAATGAATAAAGAGATACTAATTGATCAGGAAAAAAAAGGACCAAATTCAAAAATATACTAGTCGATTCTCACATTGGCGTAATTTAAAGATTACTAACATTTTTTTGATTTTCTTTTAGATATTTTGTGTTTTGTGATAAAAAAGATTTAGATAAAATTAAAAAATCCCTAATATCGATGATATGTATCTATAATGGCATCAAGTCTTTTGCAGACATTTTGACATGATAGCAAAATGATTAATTCATCAAGATTGTCTAGAATTTGATAAATTAATTCAATTGGTAATGTATGTAATGATAAAACCATTTTGTTAGATGTTGATATTGGTTCGTTTTTTTTGTGTAAAAATGTATCTATGTGCGTTTTAAAATATTCTCTTATCTTTCAAGTATCACTTTTATATATAATATGTTATCAAATTTCTCATGATGATGTAATTTTATATTAATATAGAAAACTACATATCTATAATAAAAATAATAAAGTAGAAAATCTTCTTTTGCGGTTTTCTCAATATCGATTTTTATGGAAATGATCGATCTCTGGACAAAGTTTTTGTTAACATACTACATTTGATAGAGCTGTGTTCTTTTAATCGATAGGCACATGGATAGTACTTCGAATGAGGGAAAGGGATATATTAATTAACCGCTAATGTCAGAGAAACCCCGGAATTTGTAGAAAATTTGGAAATATTTGAAGTTTCGTCATCCGAAATGGTAAGGAATTCTCTTTCAAATAAAACTAACCGAAGTCTGTACATTGAAGTATACTGAAACAAACTTTGCACGCGTAAAAATCTCGTTGTTGACTTTGATCTCTAGAGAACTCTTGAACTATAAGGATTAAAAGTCCAATGTACCAGACAGCATTGTATGTATGATTTGGACTTTAGTACAGCATATCATAGTATAAGATGCTTGCAAACATTTTTTTCCTTTCTTTAAAATTATTATATAGATTTTAATAAAAATTTTTATTGAAAAGAAATAATTTATCAACAAAAAAGAAAAATGTAGATATCATTGTCATGTTGAAATTCGGATAAGTTTCGTATATGAAATTCAATATGAAAATATTCTGTTTTGATGTCAAATCGAATGCTTTAAAAATAATTCTTTCAAAATCCGTTCGTGTTCGTATGATTGGAAGATTATTGAATTGTTAAAATAATTGAATTATAGATTGCTTTGTAAAAAATTATATGATCTAAATAAACGATAATCAAAAAACAAAATTTTCTTGAATTTATTTAATCAATAAATAGAAAAAAAATGTTTTATTTTACCAAATAAAAGTTTGAATACAGCCGATAAATCAAGAAGCATAAAGTTTGGAACGCACAATGGATAAAGTTTGAAGCATTGAAAATATCAATTGACGCTGGTCAATAATTTTCGTAATAAGATGAAGATGAAGACAACTGTGTGCAAAATTACGCTGGTTTTAGTTATTTGGTACGGTTACGCATTGAAAGTGATATGATTCGTCTAGAATAGAAATTAATTAATTACTTTCTATGACCAAATTTGAGGTTCTCAAAGAGTGTATTAAGGAGTGAAAATTGAACATGAATCTTGAGAAACTATACAATGGTTACTTCGCTTGTCCTATAGCTTTTCTTGTAAATCAAAAAATGTGTAATATGCTGATGATTGATCAGATAAACCAGTGTCTGGTCTTCCTTCAATTTCTTATAATGTCCTAATAAGATACATGTCATATTTCAACAAACAATTAGCAAGAGAAATACTGGTAAAGAACTTATAAACTATTACGACCTGATAGCATCTTGAAAGACTATCCAATAGATTCATTAATACTGTTTGAGCATGCTCAAGACCTTCTGTGAGATCTTGCTTACCAATATAGATTACATAATTTCCGTTGTATCCACTGGTAGCCGCTAACTTGTACATCTTTACGTCATATCTGTGCGTTTTTTAAGAAATAAATTGTTTGAACAAAAGGCTATCTCGTCATGATAATATAGTTTCGTTGAATGTAATAACCAAACCAGTTATATACACTAACAAAAATCTCGCTTTTAATAAATCCAAAAGTAGTCTCAATTTGAACAATCCGTCGCCGCTCGAATTTTTGTTACCATTGTTCAAAAAATACTAAAATTTTGAATGATTTTCACTCCATACAACTGACTATTATTCTAGTAGTGTTATGGTTTTGACATTTGTACTAAACCTTATCTCGATGGCAATTCTATAGAATTTGAGAATCTCTTCATCAATGTTTGGTTTCCATCGACGATATTTCGACCGTCTGTTATTCTCATCAGTTTGTAGGTATTGCTTCCCATATTGATAGGATCGATTGTATTATTTTCTGAACTAGAAGAACAAAGTCGTTTTTAAAACTATACAATTCTTTCTTCTAGTTTCGCAAAAAAAAAATTTTTTTTCAGATTTAGTATCAAAGTAAGAGTATAGAAAAATTGCTGAATCGAGTATAAACTGAAAATTTTATTTGTGATGATATTTCGAATCAAGTCAGGTCCATTAACTATCGATCGATTTTTATTGAAAATCACAGTTTTATTCTTGTAATGAAGATTAATTTTTATGTTTGGTTAATTTTACGATGTGATTGTATTACTCCTTTGCAAAGTTGACTAAAGTATATTTGGGAAACTTCAGTATATAGTTGACTTAAGGGGACTCCCCCCCCCCCCTTTCGTAGCGAAAAAACACCGTTTATTTCAGGTTAATATTTAAGGTAGTATATAATCTTAACATTTCAAGTTTTTATGACTTAAGTAAAAGAGTAAATTATATAAAACGGAATATATCTATGAATATTTTGAATAGCTCAGTGTTTTGAAAATGTTTCATACATTTTAATCTTAGCGGACAATTGTATACCTAAACTATTTTCATCAGTATATTCGATTTGTTTAACAAGACAATGAGCAGCATTCATTATTGCCAAGTTCAAAAAATGAACTGCTAGGATGTTAAACGAGAAAATTAGATATCATACGACTACATCCGCGTCCTTTCGAAAAAAAGTAGCGTATCTTTTTTAAAAAAAAATCATCGTTTCGGACTAATATCATCATTTTTAAAGGTAGACTTATGATAGACTAACAAGAATAAATAAAAAAAAAAGTATAATACGCTTACATTTAAGTATTCTATGAGGATTTTGGACTGGAATATTTCACATACGTGTTTCGCTATTCATAATTGTGTAATCAATTTTTATGTGTTAAAAAAAAATAACTAATAAATTCATTGAGATGTTTCACTACACTATCCCTTTCATATCCTACAACCGAATTCGTTTCCTATTTTGGAAGCGCGAGACTACAACTTCTCTCCGATTTTATCAAATCATCATCAACTTGTTTTTTTTACTCCCATTAATTCATAGTATTTGTCATCAATAAACTGAGTCAAGTCCAAAGATATAAATTCGATTGTAGTATTGAAGTAACGAAACGACATATAAAGCAAAGTGCTAAGTTGTTTCAACATGTACATATCAGCACAATCCCTATCTTTAAAATTTAATTAATTATGATCAATATATATTTTATAAATATCATCGGACGAATTGCTTGAATGCGAAATCCTTAAATCTGACCAAGGACAACTTATCTCGAAGAATAAATGCATGATACTATCCCACGCCGTTACAGTACGGTTTTCGATAAAATATTTTTCAGAGACCTCCAAAGTATGCTTTGAAGATTCGTCATTTATTTTTACTAATATGAATAAATTTTCAGATCATTTGAATAAAAAATAAACATTTTATTTAGTAATGACCTTCTTGTATTTCTTCGATTTTCGTAAAAACGATTTTTCTCGACAGAGAAAAGACTTATGTAGAAAAATTAGATAGGTTTACAAAATCAATCTATAGTCAATTTAACAACTTTTCTATATTCAGTCCTTGATACTAAATCTGAAAGAAGAATGAAGAAGAAAACTTTGTATATTTTCTTAAAAACGACTTCTTCCAAATATTTCAATCAGAAGAAAGTATTTTCTGAGAATTAAAAAAAAGTGGTTTTGTCATAATCACTAAATCGAATTCTATCAAATGATGTGAAAGAAAAACTTTACTTACAAATCAGATGAAATTGCCAACCGATATCATAGTCGTATCAACGAATAACAAATTAATCGTTTGTTTCTATACATAAACGAATAAATAAATTACAAAAATAATTTTATTAAAAATACAAACATACGAAAAATATCACTACAATGATCACCATTTAATACTACAGTATGGACGATATCAAATAAGAAAGAAAACAAATTGATTGCACATTTATGTTACCACCTTCATTTACCTTGCTGAAGGTAATCATATAAAATGAACGATGTACAAACTGAAAGAAAAAAAAGAAACACATGCCGAAAGGAGAATCATTCATGTGTAACATATGTGTGAACACAAGGTAAGTAATGTACGACGTTATTCACACTGGTGTATAGTTAATATAAAAATTTAACCAAAAAAAAAAAGAAACGTTTTATTTACATATGATGAATCATTATTATTAAAAACATTTTAACTAATTTATGCAACCAACAAAATTCCACTTGACAGAGAATCGTAATTTAGAGACATTCTTTTCTACCACCTATTGAGAGCGACATCTATCAAATGATTCATAAAAGAATAAGATATACAGATCGAAAAAATTCATGATAAATTCAATGCCTTTATTCACCGCTGTTGAACAATCAATGTAAAAAAATATGACAGTATATTTTTAATTTTCTATTAGAATAATATGAAAAAGTTGGAAGACATTACGATCTCAATCAATCAATGTATCATTATTTTCTCATTTGTCTTGTTATCTTTAAATAAAATAAAGATTCTCTAAAAATTACGTGTCTTCATCATAATTAAGACAAGTATGTTTAAGTCGAGTCGAGTCACCAAAAAGTTGGCCCATGTCTGACAGTAATATGGAATAATATTTAGATGTATCCAAAAGTAATATCGTGATTATCTTATCTTCTTATAAAAAGGTCAAAACAAAATTCTTTTTTACAGGATGATAGACAAAATGAAGCGAAGATTTTTCTATGCTTGAAGATCACTTTTCAACTGATATCATCATAATCAAATTTTGATAAAAACTATTTTTATTGAAACTCAACTTTCGAGTAGGGCAACTTTAGATTTCAGTTTTCATTCACATAATATGTTGTATTAAAAAAAAATAAAATATAATTTCTTTGAATAGAAAAAAAAATGATCTTTTCATAACAGCAAAAATAAACAAAAAAAAAACAACTATAAAATAAGCGATCTTAGGTAAATTGTAGAGCTTTTTATACTGTACTTTGTAGTATATATTTTGTTTTCTAATTAAATGATTGAAAATTGAAATACAATGCATAGCCGTTTAATCTGCCTTGTCTCAAAGCTAAATTTCAACAAAAACAATTTTTATCTAAATTTTATGATGATAATATCAGTTGAACAGTGATATTCAACCATAGAAAAATCTTCGCTTCATTTTGTCTATCCTCTAAATATTTCCTCTTTCTCGTGTTTGAAAAATAAAAAACAAAACAAATATCCGTGATATATTATGTACTTCAACAGAAAGGCTTTCAAGTGAAAACTAACATAAACTATTCAATAAAACAACATACAATTTGACAGTAGGCAATCAAAAAGAGTCAATCAGACGAAGCAAACTTTAATAGTGTGCACACTGTATTTCACAATTTCTGAAATAGAACACAACTTTTAGTAAATGATAGTGAAGGTTCATCGTTATAGAGAAGGCATATGATGACATTAAAATGATTATCGTTATGTGAAATATATGCTCATCTCTTTCAGATAGCAAAATTTAAATAAATGTAAATGATTGTCATCCATATAATTGATATGTGTATTAAAAAATATGTAGAACTGAATCTATGAATAGAATAATTGAGAGAGAAAAGAATAAAGGAAAATTTTAATCAAAATGTAATAGCACAAGGTAATTGGCGAGTAAGTTTTGTAAACCAATTGTCATAAAATGAAAATAATAGAGACAATGGAAATGGAAAAATAAAAATAGTCTTGTTAAGTTACAAGTATTTCTTCATATCTTCGATATACTGAGGATTCTTTTCTTGCCTCTCGATCTCCCATATGTTCTTGCTATTTTGTGGAACGTTACAGTAATGACCTCCATTAATATTGTTCACTACCTACTCAAACTAAGTAAAATCTTCGTCCACATACTCATGCCTCTCGTTTCCATCGATCATCCCATTAATGCGTCCCTTCTTATCTAGATTGTAGTCCACATGTAGTTGGAAATATTGATCGTTCTTGTCTCTGCCTTCGAACCCAACAAACGCGTCCTCGATGTTAGTAAAATCCTTGACAATTCTTAAGACAGTAATCCGTTCGATATCGTTTGCTATTATTTTGGCAATGCCATCCTTTAGCGAATTTTGTGGCTGATATATATTTGGCATTCCAAGCTGTTGTAATTTTGAAGTATCAACGTCTTTTTTTTATTGCGTTCTTTGTTCATAAGGTATAGTTTATACAATATGTAATAGTCTTTATAAAACAATCAAACTTGAGCTAAATTTGTGGAACCTATATCTCTCAAGAAGGAAATATAGAGCACTAATATTTCTACACCAAGTAAAACTCGCTGGATTTAATAATATAGGCTATGTATTAGTTGCTTTAAAACTCAAGTATGTATCGATAATGAAAACCTAATGGATGTTTTATATAGAATTTACTTTGATAGGGCAAAAATTGTTACATATAGTAGGGAAAGTTTGCATAATATTCATTAGGATAAAAGGCGTTCTTTCACAAAAAACATTTGATTGGGATTTTTTCTCTGTGTATTTTTATCGGTAATTTCTTCTTAAATTACACCAAAATATAGTTGAATTCACCCTTTTTTCATAATAAATTTATTATCACTTTTTAAAAGATCGTCGCCATAATGAAACATGTGGTTATTTATCTACACTTCAATGTAATTTGAGAAGAAATTATCATAAAAATTACTGAAATACACAGAAAATGAAAATACCAATCAAATGTCTCTTAGGAAACAGTGTCTCTCATTCCAATGAATATTATACAGATGGATGACTCAGATTTTGTTCTTTTGAATGATGAAAACCGAAGATCTATATCCTGTATTTGAAAAAACAAGTAACGCTCGTCGCAGTGACTCGCTTGACCCTCGACTGAATCCTATCTAATCATCATGTATTACTTCTTCTTGAATTCTGTTTTGAGATCTATCGCTGAACAAACACCCGTATATAAAAGAACTTTATAATACTGTCATAAACGACCATTTTGTAAAAAGACCGGACTTTCGAATTTTTTTTTTTTAGTTTTCTAAAGTGGTGCATAAGGGATAGTTCATAGTCAGTCGTTAGCGGCCCTACGGTCCGCCACTACCGACTGCTCGGCAGTGCGTATAATGCGGGTAAAATTTTGTAGCGCGTCGTTCTCTCTTTTATCATTTTCGTAGCAGTACCGAAGAAACATGTGTAAAATGTCACTTATATTTCACATGTTGGCTGTTTTTTTTTTTTTTTTACATTTATTTTATTATTGTGCCATTACAAGGTTCACATATATAAAAAAAAGAGACAAGACATAAGAGGGGAAGAAAGAGGTGAAAGAAAGAAAAAAATTATGTATATATGTAGTATGAGGAGATAATCACAAGAAGAAAGGAGAAATACAATATATAGAGAGAGGGTGGAGATATATAACCGTACAACGATCCTGTATTTGGGAGTGACAATGGCAAAGAAAAATCGTCCTTAACTTGCGACCTCTTTTATATAATAATTCAAAGAAGGCATTCCTTTATAATGTTAGGTCAAGTGATTAGTAGATCCAATCAGTTTCGTTCCTTATTACGTGTATTTACTTATTTTGTTTTTAATTTAATTGCGTGTCGATTTTATTTATTCTAATTTGAAGCTATATACTATATAATGGGTAGAATGTTATCAATTTTATATTAACTGAGTTTTTATTTATTATTTATATTTTATATTCTTATTTATATTTTATTTTTACTTTTACTTAGTTTTACTTTTAAATTTTGTATTATTAATTATCTATAAATTATATTCTTATTTATTTTATTCGTTTTATTTATTTAAATAGCAGTGTATTATTATTATTTTATATTATTATATTTTATTATTATTATTGTTATGTTATTATATTTTATTATTATTATTATTGTTATATTTTATTATTAATGTTATTGTTATATTTTATTGTTATTATTATTTTCTTATTCAGGTGTGTTTAAAACGTATTTGTATATGAATAGGTTGAGATATTCTGAATCTTTTTTGTAGATTTCGAGTTGTTCTTTGTGAATTTCTTTAAAACTATTCCATTCTGCTAACGTATGGCGCGCTCTTTTCGCTAAGCGTGCTGGAAATTTGCTATTTTTCCTTAAACCCATTGATTTGAGCCATTCTTTATTTCTGGATATTGCAATATTATACGCTTGCCAGGATTGTTGAAACGAGAGTGCGTCGGCAGCTTTTTCCAAATGAAGATTTAATCGGTTCCAGTAAGAAAAGACAGAATCATAGATGCTCTTTTCTTTGCTAAGAATCATAGTGGTTATGTCGTCCCATCCTTTTAGAGAATAAACGAGGCGTATTCCCGAACAGAAAACGTGTTCAATATTTCGCTTTTGGTTTTCCGTATAGTAGAACCATGTAGAAAATAACCAGCAAAAATGAGGAAGTGCGTATGCAAAAAATACTTTTTACGTACGTTTATAAAATCTTGCGGCAGTGTTTTAAATATTACTCTTAGTCCCCGATAAATGTTTCTAATTTTTTTTATTCTCTCTTTGATATAGTTGCCCCAGCCAAGTTTGGTAGAGATGTATACTCCCAAATATTTAAAAGTTTTTACGTGTTCAACCTCCTTTCCCTGGTATTTCACTACAGGTAATTGAGGTGCAACAACGTTGTGTACGAGTAGGGCTTTGGTTTTGGCTACGTTTACTGGTAGGAGAAGGTTGTTTGAAAACTTTTCAAGTTGCTGCATAGCTTTTTTGGCTTGTTCTTCAAGATCGACGATATTTTGTGAGAGACGTTTTTCAAGTGAGCCAACGAGAACGATCGCGAGATCGTCAGCGAACATATGTACAGCTAGATTGAAAAAGAATGAAGGCAGAAAGTGGACATGTAGTCTAAATAATGTTGCCGCTAATATTGAGCCTTGTAGTGTTCCAACTTCCATTTTTATTTTATCTGAGTTTTCGTCACCATATGAGATATAAAAATATCTGTTTTGTAACCATACATGGATCCACCTTAACAATGGAAGGGGCATTTCAAGTTCAATTAAACTTTTTATTAGAGCCGGATGCCATAGGCGATCAAAAGCGGAGAGAAAGTCCACAAATATAGTGAGAGCAGGACGATTGCAAGCAGCAACTGTTAGACGTAAGTTTTCGACTAGAGAAAGAATTCTAGTTTGCAATCTTCTTCCTTGCATAAAACCGCTTTGTTCGTCGATAGCAATGTTTTGTTTGTTGCACCAATCAAGAATTCTATTGTGTATAATTCTTTCAAACCATTTTGATAGATATGGTAGGAGTGAGATAGGGCGAAGTTTATTTTTCATAGGATAAAGCCCGTCTTTTGACAAAAAAATCATTTTTGCTATTTTGCCTGCATTAAAAAATCCTCCACATTTGGCACATTTATTGAAGAGGGTTGTTACTATTTGTAGATATTCAATAGGTAGTTTCTTTAAAATGAAAGCAGAAGTGCCTGCACTGTCCAATGATTTTTTAGGTAGAAATTTCTTCCATTCACTAAGTACCTCGTGATACTTAATTTCATCGATAGGTATTGCTGGTAGGTAGTTGAGGCTTGTATACAATGACATTGCTTCGGTATGAGTTATATTCATTGCATCATGTTTTGGATTTTCGAAGTGTATTTTGTAGTAATCTGCTAGTATGTTAATTATTTTTTTAGGTTCTGTAACATTTGTATTGTCGACATTTAACCCTCTGAAAGGTGGCGCATATGGTCTAAAGGTATGTTTAACAAATTTCCATATATTGTGGTCTCTTGCAATCCAACTTATTTTCTTGTCTTTACATTCATACATATATTGTGTTCTTTCTTTCATGAATATTTCTTTCCATAGTAAAAATCTTTCGAGTTGCCATGATTTTCTAGATCTACGATATGCTCGTCTATATTTATTTACATATCTAGCTAATTGAACGAGTGTAGGTGGCCATGGAGTACGGAATTTTTCCGTTGATTTATAAATGCTACATCTGTCTTGTAGTGCTTGAAGAAAGGATGAAAAGATGGAGAAAAAGGTTTCTGTATCGAAATTGTATACAAGAGAATTCCAATATTGGTAAACACATGAAAGGAAGTATGTGAATAGTTTCCAATTTGTTTGTCTGTATAAGCTAGTACTTTTTATCAGTATCGGGGAATGAAATAATACTGGCCAATGATCCGATGTTCCTTCTTTTAAGACAACTGAGTTCCATCCAGAAGAATCGTGAGTTATTCCAAAGTCAATGATACAGTCAGATCTCCTTGACGTATAGCCATTCGGTATAATCATATCTTGTCCTGTCGCCTCGAGCCAATTGGCCAGATGGACACCACTTGTATTGTTTTTCTTGCAATTCCAGATTATGTGTTTCGCATTAAAATCTCCAAAAAGGCAATAAGGTTTATCTATACATTTATTAATTATTTGAAAGGGTGGAAGTGATCCAGGGGGTATGTAGATTGCTCCAACACGTATTGGATTGTGTGGTGTTTGCATTTCGATTAATAAGAAGTTAAGATCATTTTCGATTGTTTTGCATTTTAAGTGGTTTTGATATAAGATTGCTACTCCACCGAATGAATTTGTACCTATTTGAGCTATTCCGGTATAATTTGTAAATTCGGGGAGTTTTTTTGCAGCTGCTCCAATTCCGGTCAGGATACATATATGAGGCTTATGTTTGTTTAATACAATATCAACATCAGCTATATGAGTATTTAAACCTTCAACATTGAATAGAAGGATTTGTAGGTTTGAGTTTAGGTCGCAAGGAGGACGATCTTTCTTCCATTGTTTACATAGTGAGGAGATGCTTGTTCTAGTATTCCATTCATTTATAATCTCTAATAAAATAGACTTTTCCCGCACAGTACCGCTAAAACTGTCACAGAGAGAAGGGTGAATAAAGGGATTGAAGTAATGAAAAAAAGAATTGTCTGTATTATAATGTAGGTTTGAGATCGAGTAATTTTCAATATTGTTGGAGATTGAGTTGTATGTATTAGTATTAATCGTCGATTGAATGGTGTAGCTAAAATTATTTATCATTTGAGATTAGATTATTCATACCTTGTATCATAAGCTGGTCTTGTTGTTGCATGAGTTGATTGAGAGCTTTTTGATTATTGACTAGCAGTTCATTTCGGTCCTTGATAAATTCAAGTGCTTGAGCAATATGTTGAAGTAATGTTTGTGGTTCGCAGTTCTCAGTTTTATTTTCGTTTGTAACATTTATTTTAATAGCTATTCTTTGAATGACTTCAAGAGTGGATGATAATATAGGAAGAATTTCATTGATTGTAGTGTAACATCGGTCAATGTTTTCGTTCTGACATTTTGTTTGCTGTGTAATATTTAATAGAATAATGTTCATCTTCTTTAGATGTTCGTTGTATTTGTTCTGTTGATTTAATAGCTTTGTATTGAATTCATCTTTTACTTTATCAATTTCTTGTTGCTTTATCATTAGTTCATTCCATACGGTTTTTTCGTTTGTTTGTGTATCAGGTTGATCGTATGGCTTGTCTTTAAGTGCTGGCCAGGTAATTGTTTTAATATTAAATACATCTTCATTATTTTTCTTATTTTGATTGCTTGTGTTTAGATGCATTTCCGACAATGGGTTAATCAAATACTTGTTGATTCTATCGCTTCAATCACGACATTCTGCAGGAATAAAGAACCGAACATTTGGCGGTAATAAACTTGGTTTTTCTTTCAATCGATTTAATAGTGAACGACGATAGCTGGTCAGGTATTCGCACTTATAATCAGTTGATAGATGTTGTTGTTGACATCGGTGACATGAAATAATGCATTCTTTATGTTCACCTATAGATCGGTCTTTTCCGCATCTTCTGCATACATCAAATGGAGCAGTACAGTTTCGTTTACTGTGGCCCGGTTCATTACACTTGGTGCATATTAATAATCTTGGAGGAGCAAGGAATTCATGAGCTTCAATAAGCTGACCATCAATTGTTATTCCTCCATTTTTTAAAATTTGTTCATATTCATTTTTAGATTTTAATTCTATTCTAACGTGGCGAAATTTTTCATTTTTTGATCCTTTCATATCTTCAATGTTATGTAGAGATTGCAGGTGTTGTTGAAGTTCATTGATGATATCTTCTTGAGAGATATGGACTGGTACGAATTTTAAGATAATTGAATGCTGTGATGGTAGATGTTTTGGTTTAAATGGAGTTATTACAATATCACTAATAGTTGTTGGATAGTTGTTGTGATCAGATAGGTATACAAATAATTCAATATGCCGAGTATAACATGTTAAATCACCGTTTTTGTTGATGTACCAGTATTCGAAACCTATTGGATGTTCATAGTTTTTGTTAATTTTTCGAAAATTTTTCTCTATATAATTTAGTAAAAATTTTATTATTTCTTTAGCTTTGTCTTGATTATTGATTTTAGGTTGACACCCAATGAGTAATGTAGGTAAGTGATGCTCAACTGCATAATGTAAGGCATGCTTTGATATCTGTATTTTTTCATTTTTATTTCTATCATTCAATTCTTCAAATCTGTGATCTTCATTTCTGTTGGTTTTATTAGGATGTGGTGTATACCTTGTGGTATTTTCATTATTTGATAATACATCTTTCTCTTTATTTATATTTTTATCAATTTTCTTTGCGTATTGATATCGTTTTGTATATTGTATGTCTGGATTGATAATATCATCTTTTCTTGTCATTCTGCTGTTACTATTTATTATAAGTCGTCCGCCATTTCTTGCTGTTGTTGTTGCTGAAGTGGCGTGGTCAGTATCAATAATGACGTCATCTGTATAAGAATTGTTTATATTTTCTTGTTGTCGTTTAGGTTTACGTTTTGCACCTCGTGATATAAATGTAAATGGATTATTATCATCTGTATCATACATGTTGTGATCTTCAAAGATACTTGTTGCAGTAAATTGTCTTTTGAATTTATTTTTCATGTGTTCTTTTTCAATACAGTCCTTTCCTCGTCTTCTTTCTTCAATGTTTTCTTCACATCCGTAACGTGCATGAACCATTTCTTGTATAATTACATCATTATCGTCACAATATCGATCTTTTTCATTTCGTGTCATTCGTTCATACTTATTGTAGTTAAACGTAGACATTTTGATTTAAATGTAATACATTTTATTCAAATAATTAATAAATAATAATAAATTTGTAGATTTTGTTTTAAAGTCAAGAAAAAAAAGGATAAAAATTGCACTTTGTACGTAACTATTTTTATCGTACATATATCGAGAGAAGAGAACACGTCTTATTCTCAGTGTGCAATATTGCCAAGTGACATGCTGGCTGTTTCAGTAAAACAAAGCATTTTGGAATTTTGAAAGGTGTCTCTCCCGCCTCATGTACCTCGGCTCGCGCTACCATTTGTTTCAAGCACACGAGATCGTATCGAGCAATAAACAATTTTCGAAGTTATGCATGTTTCTTTGACTTTATACAAACAAACACTCGAACACATTTAATCTTTTTCATATGATCCGCCCTTCAGCCGAGCGCAAAACGTAAGAACATTCTTCGATGATAAACTCCACAGATCGAGATCAATTATTTTAATAGAATGTTCATCACATTCTGGGCAAACAACAAAGTTAGAACAATAGTGTAACAAATTTGAGATGATAGATGACGTCAACTATATAACCTGTGTGTACTTGACGATCTAACAGTTTAATATGAGCAAAACAGTTTTTCTATACTAAAAAAAAGTGGCGACATATGATATCAACCGTCCTCAAAGGGTTATATCATAAATCCTTCGAGGAAACTCAGTACTGCGATAAACACTCATTGAGCAATTTGGATTACTTAATAACAACAATAAATCCTGTCGATCAACCACAATCGTGAAATCATCATTTCGTGAAGAAACACCTATTTTTGATAAAAAACATCAAACCTCACCAATTCCTAACATCAATTGATCAATACTGATACCACCACAATAAGCAATACTGTTCATCACCCACCACGCCGAAATCATCAATTTGTGAAAAAACACATTTTTTTGAAGAAAAATACTAAACTTCACCAATTCCTAACATCAATTAAACAATGCTGATACCACAACAATAAGCAATGCTATTGATCAAGTATCATACCTGTCCCAAAAACTTTTGGTCAAACGTTTATTTTTAGTTAACCTTTAAAGCTTTTTTTAAGACTGTTCTTTTGACCTTGATGTTCTTTTGACCCTGCCACAAACATACATACACACACACAAACTATTTTTTTTTATATGACCCTCCTTTCAGTCGAGGAAATGTACTAAGCATTCTTAATTAAAGCCTCTTTGAACTTATCTATATAAAAAAAAAGTAGACTAATATTCAGAATAAAGTTGATTAAGATGAAAAATAATCCAAAAAAATTAAAGTTTTGTCGATTATTCCTATTACTTTTAATTATAATCTATTTTTAATCAAATATAGATCAATTAAAGATGTCTGATTTGAATCTGATTATTTGTATATTTTTTTTTACATGAATATTTTGTTAATAATAAAATAAAATACGTTATTTTTATATAGTACCATTTTCATCGTTCGTTACTATTTTTAATATTCATCTTTAACTTTTTTCATTAGTCTAATAATATTGAAAATAGAATATGCTTATATGATAAAAAATATTGATGTGTTTTAGATGTTTATTTGTATAGTCATAATCAATTTTTCATTGTTGAAATATATGGTTTTTTCCCCACTTTCGACTTCGTCATATTATATCATGCACTATAAGAACGTGACATAAACATAAATATATGCCTATTCTCTTTCTTTCGTTCTAATAGGCATTTTTTTCTTTTTTCTTTTTTCTCTTGATTTTACATCATACATTCTCTAAAATTTTTGAAAAGTGTTTCCTTTGATACTATATGCAGAAAAACGTTTGCACCGCTAACTGCAATCCAAAAAAGATTAAAGAAGTCCTTTTTTTTATATCTTTCATTCATTGTTCTTTATTCAGATGCTAAAGTACAATATTTTTTTGTCGATTTTATCATATGAGAACTTCAAAAACTTTCTTATCAATCGAATATGTATATTCACGAATAACTAAAACTTTTGAAAGTAACTTCTTTTTCATCATAGATAAGTAATGCATCAGCATCTTCTAAAGAGAACTGAAATCGATCACAATAATCAACAGTTAATTTCGTATTCAATTTGATATTTTTGAAGATATATGAGAACACAATGACCAAATATAGAATAATTTTTTCTAAGGAATTACATGATTGCGGATAAAGGTGTAATCCAATCGAACCTTTTACTCTGGACTAGTGAATAGAAGCGTCAGTTGATCGATTAAGCCGCCGTGAGTCCAGTCATCGGCTTATATCTCTAATTCCAGGGATTTTCAAAATGCATATCCTCTATCAAACTTTTTGTAATCGACAATTCACATATCGTCTTACATCTCTGATTACAATCATCAAAAAATAAAATGAATTAAAATAAAAAAGAATATATTTAATAGAAATTATTATACAATCATTTATATTTCTCATTAACTCTAAATATAAAATTGAATTATTTCGTTTAAGAATTGTTTATGATTTAAAGTTAATTAGTCGTCGTCGTTTGATTACTATGTCCTGCTTCTGCTTGTTGAAGAGAATTATAATAAAGTGCCATTTCATTTTGTTCTGTTTTTGATATAAGAAATTGTAATGAACTTAATAATGATTCTCTTCCATGTAAAACATTTTCTAAATATATTTCTGTATATTGTTTTTGTTTTTGATTATCATCAATAATATTTATTTGAAATATATCTTTAACAATAAATAATGTTCGAGGTAATATTAATACTTCTGATTCATCTTCATATTCTGATATACATTGTAAATTAGATTTTTTAATATGTCCTAAATTAATTGCTTGATCACATGATTTAGGAAAATAATAATGCATTAAAACACTTTGTTTATCATTATATGAAAATGATAATTGACCAAAACATTCAGCAACATTACGATCAATTGATGCTGATGAAAATGTATTTGTTCGTATAAAACTTCCTTTATTTTTTAATGCAGAATAATATGAATGTAAATCATCATTTGTCATTAATATACCACGAAAACATTGACCTTGAAAATATCGATGTTTTAATGTTGGAAGATTTAATAATAATGGCCATTTTAATGGACCTATATCATTACTTAATGCATGATAAAATGGTGTTTCAAGTGAATAAAGTTTTAATAATGATTCAACATTTCCATCATGTAAATATTCAAATAATAAATGACAACATTTATCATATTGAGAATGTTCTTTTGGTATAACAGTATCAATTATTTCACGAATTTTCTTTGCACGATATGTTCGATCAGTTAAATAACCAAGTAAATTTTCAACATCTTTAAGATCTTTATCACCATAATATTTTGCACCAATAGTACCAATAAATCGTCCTAATCTTGATTGTATTAAACGTTTACCTTTACCAAGATAACGAATTTCTTTATTTATTTCATCTTCTGTTTGATAAAGTTTAATCCATTTTGAATGTATTAATTCATCATCATTATTATTATCTTTTATTTGTTCGATTGAAGATGAAGCAATAGAAATTGTTGGTTGAATTATATTATGTTCTTGTTCATTATTAATACAAAATCGATTATTATTTAATGGTCGATAAAATAATTTTCGTATTTCATCGCTTTTTGCTACTTCATATGCTGTTAAACCAGACGAATCTCGTTGTGATCGATCACAACCACGTTCATGTAATAAAAGATGAACAATATCTATATGACCATAGAATGATGCTGCATGAAGTGGAGTACTACCATTTGGTTCTAATCGATTTAATTCTTTATAGGACATTGTTGATAACATTAATTTAACATTTTCTAAATCACCATTACGACATGCGAAATAAAATGGACTTACTTCATCTTCAGAAGAATGTTGATGTATTTCTTCATTATGTTTTAATTTTTTATCAATATTATTACCCATAATAAGATGATTTAATAGCTGTATTCGTAATAAATACTAAAAGAAAAAAAACAACTACGAAGGACGATATATTTATATACATATATATATATTACAAATACTAGAGTATGATGAAAATAAAAAAAAAGTCATGCATCAGAGACTATGAATCATTATAGGTGAGATAACGTCAATACAAATAAGAGCTATGACGATGCATATAGATAAAAATGAAAATTTCATCAGATGGTTTTTATTTAATCTCTTTTCAATTATGTTGAGATTCTTTCAATACACAACGTATTGATCTTTTTCATTCGATGTTATATGTATTACATATTAGACTTTTGCCTTTCTATTATGTGTCGTTATATGGACATATCCATTCATTCTCCTTCTACAGCATATACAGTGTGTCCTAAAAGTTTTATATATTTGAAATTTTCATGAAAAAGTCTACACTTTACAAAAAAACATTTTGTTTTATATATGAAAGAAGAAAAATGATGTTTTTGTAACGGCGAAAATCAGTCACACAGAATTTTGAACATAAAATATGAATATAAAATAAGATGTTCTCTATAAATTGTAGAGCTTTTTATGCTTTTGTTGTTCTTGTTCTCTTATTGTTTCCACAGTAGATACTGAATTCCAGACCATCAAAGACTACAAATTCAATATTTGAAATTTATAGATTTCAAAAGTTTAAAAGAAAATTTGAAATATTATTTAAAAATTAATAAGGAAACATTCTCGACTGTCGAATACTCTTTGATCTAATTTTTGAATATAAACAAGACTCCGTGCGTATAAGATTCATTGTTTACTTTTGTGTGGTTACAATTTATAACTTTTAACAAAGAATTTTCATTTAATATTACGATCTCGAATTGTTTTCTCTCAAAGAATCTATCAAAACTAGGGATGTAACAGTGATGGAGTACACGCTCTTCATCAATAAGACTTTCATCAATTGTCACGAAATGATATTTTATATATCATAGCGTATACTCATTTATATAGACAATAAAAACATTTTTAACCCATGCCTAATTTATTGTCCAATTGGCGAAATTCTTATTAGCGAGATTCAGAATTCTCCATTATTCAGAAACTTCTGTATTAGAAGAATCTAGTTACGCTAATGAGTCCACTGGTGCTATGGCTAGGGACCCAAGATTGAAGGGGTGTAAGAATCCTGAAGCAGCCAAGTTTAGCAGAAGCAAAATTTATTTTTGCATCAGAACTAATAGTAATCCGTAAATCTATTTATAATGGAAGAAAATTCTTTAATAGTTCTGCAGAACATTATTTATTATAATAGCTCTACGGAGAAATTCTGCTGCTGCAACTTTGTATGTATTATTTTCGTGTTTCAGTTGTGTGCCCGAGAATTAATTCAGTTTAGGACTAAAAAAATTCTGCGTGTAGTTATTTCATACCAGTCTTTGAACGAATTCACAACTATCCTATTTTAAGTTTTGCTCGTATATTGATAAAGTTTGCAAGATAAATAGTTTGATTAATGAATTGTTTTTTTTTTCAAACAAACATTTCAATAAGGCCATTTCTATAGTGTGGTTTAGATGAGTATTTTCTCTTTTTCTTTTTCTGTTTATAAGTCATGAATTCAAATTGACACATAGTGTTATTACCTTTGTGCGCAGAAAAAATGACACACGTATTTTTTTGTTTTTATAAACATACAGATCAAACATTGAAGAAACCTTCAGATTCAATCGCACAAAATCATCATGATATAGTATGTTTTTATTCCTCGATACTGAAATCTAAATGACACATGCAAGAATCGATTAGTTTAGCCATACTGTCAAGGAGTGAACAAGTAATTAAAATTATTTGTGTTGGATTGTGCTTTTTTTTTATTTACGAATTGTTTGGGACTGGGAGGCAAAAATCTTTACATTTTAAAGAAGATTTGCATGTAAAATATACTAATAGCTGATATTGATGTGGACTGTTCGAGGATGCCACAAATACTATTTAGAAAAAAAGACAGATATTCATTAAGTTGCACTTTGTTGTTCAACTGGTTTTGAAAAATAGCAATGGAACTCACCTAGTCAATTGATAAAAAAAGTGGATGAGTCACTGCTTTGTATTCTCATGACGATATATACATTTACAAAAATAATGGTTCGGTTCGTTTTCAATCTCTAGAGTGTAAAAGCTCAGTTCTTCAGAGATATCGGCATATATGTAGAATAATCTCATTTGGAGAAATTTCTTAAACATGATAAATAAGTATTTCACTTTTACTTGTGAAAGGTTGCAACATATTAACGAAAAGGACCAACGAAATAAAGACATCAAAACACTTACAAATGTATGAGCTCAGATCGGTGGTTTCAGTGGACAGAACCTGCAGGTAACTGGGTCTTTTTCGGCGAGCTTCCGCCGTTTCCAGGTGGACTCAAAATGAAAACGACAACACATTCAAGTCACAAAAAGTCTTCCACTCATTATAAATGTTTCGAATTTTTAACCACTCTCAATTACTGGATTTACTGGAAACTACTTCCTCATTCTACAGAATCTTTCCATAACTTAATCTAAGTGTTTCAAAGGCATCTCTACAACGATTTCAGCAAGATATCACTGGAATTATCCCTCATTTCACCAAAATTTCTTCTAAGGTCCATTTCCATCTGGGTATAGACTTGTGTTTGAATATGTTTATTGAATGAATGACGATAAAGAGTCAGTAGCTAAAATTGGTTGTTATGCATGTGTCTCCAAAACGCCTAGGAATATAAGGAGAAAAAAAAAGAAATCTCTAGCAACACTTACCTTGATATATTGTTTAAATGTAAATGAAATGACGAATTAATCACCTCTACATGATTTATACGATTTATAGTAATTTTTGAATTTCAAATTGATTTCTGATATTAAAAACCAGTTTGTTGCTCCTTAGAATTATCTGATTAGCTAATTAATTATTTAATTAAGATAATGATTCATCAATGTAAATTCTTCTCTAATAACGTGGTTCTTAATCATTTTTGAAATTATTCAAATGAAGTGAAACGAAAATGATTATCCTAAAAATTACTTTGACTACTTGTTACTCTTTATAGGCCTGTTTCAATCAAGTATTGCTCTGATTTTCTGTCAGCTTTTGTGTACTCAAAAAATATGTACACTCTGGAATCGGTCCGTGTGCCCGGGCCTTTAGACGATAACTCTTCAGAATTACATTCGATTAAGCTGAAATTTTGTACACAGAATTCTCTCCTCAATATATCGGCTGAGAGAAGAAGAAGATGAGAATGATCCGTTAAGAGATGACTGAGTTATCGAGAAAATTATTATTATTGACCATCCCTGAAAGGGAGTAGAGGGATTTTTAGAAAAAAAATATTTTTTTTCTGAATTATTTGAAATATGTATGAATCGACTCAGTTTTTAACGCTGATTCCGAATGTAATATTAGGTTTGAATCAAATCGGAGTTTTTTTAAGTGAAAGTTGTCTAAAGAGGGTCCCAAAATGCACAAAATCTGTATCCTGAGACCAGTGTGCTTAAATATGTCTCGGGTGACTAGCGGTTTTGGGCTGTTCCAGATACATGGTTTTCTCACTATTTAAAAAAAAGCTATCAGATGGAAAAATCCGAACTCGATAGCTATTTATATTGGTGGATTATTATGAAAATACTGATGTCTCTGTCAATCATATACAGAGGTGCAGAATCTACCCGTGTGCGGGAACGCGCGTTCGGGGAAATTTTCTGATTCTGGGGAAATTTTCGAAAAAGTATTGCGTTTTGAGAAGTTTTTTTGAAAAGCTATTGCAGTTGACGAAGTTTTTCGGAACTACGAGATCTCCAAAAATTCGTCGAAAGATTTCCCCGTTTGGGGAAATTTTTCTTTTTTACGGCAGATTCTGCACCTCTGATCATATATCTCTAATGGATCCATGAGGTTACTTATGGTCATAATTTGACTAGATACAAGCTCAAACCCATTCTGAAATAACTCCTCCTATCCAGTTTTCTAAGCTGAGCACGAATCTGAACTCGATTTCTCTGATTTCTAAAGATATTATATCACTGTGGGAGTTGAGTCAATGATCACTAGATAGGGTCGACTACAGTGTCGTGCATTTTAACTTGACTCTTCAGGGTTTTTTTTACAATTTAGTGGCAAAAGATATGTCTTGATAAGATCTATGTCTTGTGAAAAAATAAGCTCAGGATATCGTGCATCAAGTGAGAAAAATCCAAAATATCACCTCCCAGAGTGTAATATTTCTTCGAATTTCCTCAGTTGTTGACTTCTACCACTTCTTTTATCTGATAACTTGCTCATTTGAGTAGAATGAATTTGTAGACTAAACTGTTTTCTGTCCAATTGAGATGTCACAAATCTCAAATGGTCAATCCGTTCACGAGATAAGGTTAAAATACTGAGCATACACTAAAGACTGCTAGTTACTAGGCAGTTTGGTCAAATCAATTCGTCGTCAATTCTTTTTATAGGGTGCTCCCTAAGTTTTGAACTGCGCTTAGTATTGATCAAATTATATCATTTTATAGAGAAAGAGAAGACCTATCATATGAAAAAAAACTATGAAATACATTAATTTATTATAAAGTTATGGTTATTTTATTAGTTTCGAACGAGAAATTTTACTTTTGGGTTTTTTGCAAAATTTGAGTAATCAAAGTCGACTGAGATATAGATTTTCATATGAACAGATAGAGTTCGACAAGCTCTACCAAAATATGCCCTCTCAAAAAAATGTTGATCCTCTTTTGAATATAAAATTATAAAAATCTGGTGAATCGTGTGCTATAAAGTGTACGTAACATTCAATAAGTTTGATAGATCGACTGTTCCATCTATCATTTTATTTGTTGAAATGCTCTGTCACGTAGTGTAGATGAAAATACTCTTTGCAAGCTTCAGGAATCGACTAAATAATCGATTGCCCAAAGATATTGGAGACTAAGCATGCTTTATTTAATACATCATACATAGGATTTTTCCTAGTCTTTCTACTTGTCTTCAAGTTTTGCATCAGAAACACAATCAGCAAAATTGTTAATATTCATGTTCTTGTCGAGCTTGACAAATTCCATTCAACCGTACCAAATATTTCCATAGAAACATCATTCATAGAGAGACTCAGAATTATCACAGTGAATCAAAGTTCATGAAAAAACAAATAATCAATGTTATCATAAACGTTTGAAAAAATATTTTCATTGAATTTTCTACTCAAAATAAAAGTTTTCGAATATCGAATATTTTGTATTGTTTAAACAAGTGAAGCTATTCCTTGATTCTGAACAATACAAACTTCTTATTATAACTATCAACAAAAGAGTTGAAACAAGTCAAAATACAATGCAATTGTACAATATTATCTAACGAGAAAGTTAATTCCGTAACATAATGCTTTAAAAAAAATAATTTTAAATATGAGTACAACAAATTTCACACCTGTCAGGATAGTCCATATAGAATTAAAATATAAAATATGATGAAATATTCTCATTTGAAAATGTAAATGTTCCTACAACGTTTTTTTATAGCTTCTAGGTACTGAATATTATTATCCTGTTTAGTAAGATAAAATGGTATCTATTATAGCCCATCAGTGAAAGAGAACACCCTCATACATCTCTTAATCTTCTTCTTATATAACAGTATTTGAAACAATCTTCTAAGGTATAAAATAGCATTACCTAGAAATATCTTTGTATAAAAATCGAATAAGCTGTGATCTTCGAAATTATTTCCAACTATGTGTGTAGCTTTATTATATAATAAATTTATAGGTAGAGTTTTGCAAGACATATACACAATAATTTTGATTAACATAATTCTGTCATATAATCAAATAGATTATGTAAATAAAAAATGAATAGGGTACGATGTTCAATATCTCAGAAATGATTTCACTTAAGATGATTAGAATGCTCAACTGTAAAGTGTCTATCAGATTTTGACCATGTGCTTTTTTCTCTCTTTGAAAAATGTTTATTTTTTAAAATAAAAAAATATGAATCAGAAGTCAATTATCTATTATATATGGGGAAATTTCATATAATATTTTTTATACTTTTCATTGAACTGTTATTGTTCCTTTTCGAATGATTATATTCATTGGTATAGTAGTATTTATGATTGTATTTGTAGGTGGATGAACTTGATTTCCATCACGTAATCGTAATAATTTGTACACCAATCGAATGAGTTCTTTTCTATAGGCACGAGCCGAAACAACGTACAAAATAAATGGTGTAGCAAAAGAAAAATAAAAGAAAAGTTGAGACATTACACGAGCAAAATAAAAACCAGATGTATTTAATATTGGAATTGGTAGAATTAACATTAGATAAGTCACACATGTTGGCACAGCAAGTACAATATGAGTACCCACTTGAATAAGAAGCATAAAAATAAGTTGATTTTCAGTGCGACGATGACGCGGGACTGCAGTCGGAATAATACGCACTGCCTTTGTATTATAGATAGTCATTATACCAAATATTGTCATAAGAGATGGTGCAATTATAGCAAACAAAATAATTTGCATTATTGAATATACTTGTTTATAGATCATATTACCTCGAATACGACATCCAAATGTATCACTTGGTTGTAAATCTATGAGAATTGGTGTATTCATATGGAAGAGCATGAGAATGATCATTATGGATAAAATTGCCCATCGAGTTATTTTGACATTGCTCAAATTTCGTAAGTAAACACTTGTTGAACTAGCACAGTATCGATCAATTGAAGCAAGAACAATAAAGAATGGTGATAATATTGTACATATATGAAGGATATACGTAATGAGTTTACATAAAATCAAAGAAGATCTCGTTGGATCAAGATGATATCCATCAGCAAGAAGACGATAAAGTAATGTTACACTTGTATAAAAAAGATTATTGCCAGCAAGAGCCAAAAAATAACGAGAACAAGCATGAGAATATAATGAAGGTCTAGTAAGTACAGCTATATTCAACGAATTTCCTATAATACCAATAAACATGATAATGGGTACAATAGATCGTATTAATTGAATAGCAAGTTGTGTAAGTGAATCCGACATTGTCTTGGTTTTTTTTCTTAACTTTCTGTTAGAATTCTGAATATTTATATCTTCTCTTATTGATTATTAAAATGCGTCATTTATATTTATCTTCTCTGTTCATTATTAGTATTAAATCTTTAAGATAAAATGAATTGGCAACATTGTACGTCATTACTTCATCCTACTCAGATAATCCATGTCTTTTGAAGATCACTCAATATAATATGACAATGCATATACAAAATTATTTTTTTTTAGCACCTTCGTATTCAAAAGAGAATGAAGTTAATTTGTCAACGTTCGTCATTGAGTATTTGTGTCTTGAAACCAATCAATTCATGAGTTTTCACTAAATAGAGTTAGTTGAATATATTTATCTAATTTCCAAAAAAGGGATTGAAACTTCGAGACCAACGACACAAACATACGCTTCCATCATTATAAATCATTTCTTATACTATAAAATTCTCACGTCACCACTTTTTGGACAACTATAACGCAGTCATCGTAATTTGTACTGACACATGCGGATATAAAAAGAGGTGTGGCGCGCACTCTAGCTCATTTTGACTTTTTACAGTGAGAAAGATCCTTCATTTATTTTTCTAAAGAGCAAGGATCAGTGCCAGAATATATTAAATGATCACTACATATATTTAATTTGTTATTTATTTATTTGGAAATTGCTGAGATTGACTGGGCGTAATCTCATGCAAGTGCGATTTTTGTATCACAGTTTGACCGCAGTTGAACACATGGGTTAGCTGTTTAGAATCATATTTTTTGTCGTTATGAACAGTTTATAATCTTAGTCAACTAAATTTCAGTGAATACTACCAGTCGAAATAATGATAAAAGCAGCTAATGCATTAACAACTGTTATCCATGGGAAAAAAATCAGATAAAGATTGATTTTTTCATTTGAAAGATAAATGAACAGTTCTAAATCTAACAAGTAACGCTCGTTACTGTGACTCACGTAATTCTTGACTGAATATGGTCTACTTATCATCTATTGCTTCAGTGATAGTTTTGAATAGATTTTATTCAGTCTAGTTGTATTTGTGTATAAATCAGAGATGTGTAAGGGGCAAAATGTTTTGTTTTAGACACGAGCTTCTTAACGACATGAAGTGTGTACTAGCGATGTGAAAACAATGTTATTTGATGCAAAAGTCTTCGATCTACACGTTGGTACACTTTATTTCAACATAAGATATGACTGGAAAAAAGTATAGCCTCTACGGGTCAACTCTCCTCGAGAAATCTCAGGGCAAACGTGACCCGTGGAGGCTATACTTTTTTCCAGTCATATCTTATGTTGAAATAAAGTGTACCAACGTGTAGATCGAAGACTTTTGCACCAAATAACATTGTTTTCACATCTCTAGCACATGCTTCATGTCGTTAAGAAGCTCAGATCTAAACAGAACATTTTGCCCCGTGCACATCTCTGGTATAAATCATTCCCCGAAAAATCGATTAACGCCATGTTAGTGAAACTATTTTACATGTCAAAATTTTTTTTGTAGTGTTTTTTTACATTCAATAAAGTTTGTCTAAGTGCACTTTCCTTACATCAAATTTCTATGATTTTAACATACTCCTACAGTTTCAAAAAACAAAATGTCATTCGACAACTCCTCTACATATCGTTTTCCAACTTTGTGTAGAATTTTTCTGTTAATTACAAGCAAACAAACAAACAAAACAAATTCCTTTTTTCATATGATCCTTCATTCGGTCGAAAGCTCTCACGAAACGGTAGTGGAATATTTCGTCAGTCACGATGTTATGACGGCCTACTATGCCCATTAAGTAACTACGGTGGCGTGATGCGCCAATTAAAGTAAGTAGTTAAGAGCCCAAGGGTACTCTCATAGTATAGCAGTTCAGGACCAAAGGGTATCCTGTGATAGTTATCGTCCTGCGGTGACTATATAAATATAGTAGTTACGTAGTTACTAGTAAAGTAAAGATAAAGTCCCACTCCTATTGACTAGGAACAGTATTCGTTGATGGTTCTCGTATCAAAAGAAAAACTATGTAAGCGCCTATTACTGGTAAAACTTCCAGCTTGTTTGGTAGAAATCTGACAGCGATATTTAAATTTCTTATTGTACTGCTATTCATTGCCTGCACAGTAAAATACAATGTTGAAGAAAGAAAAAAACACAAAACAATTATTTTGTTTTGATACTTGTGCAAGAGACTCAGTGTATTTATGTGCTTCTTTCTTTTCATTTTTTTTTCTTTGGGAAAAAAATAAAGGTGAAGTTAAGGTGCGAACAATGCAAATTTCAAGTAAATTTGTTTTTTCATTTTTTCATACATGATTGGATAGAGATCGATAAGGTGAATAGGAATATATATGTTTTCATTTTTTTCGAAACATAATTACTAAAAAATGTCTAAATTTCATCGATAGTCTTGTATAAGTGTATTTTTCGTAAAAATCAACGTATTTTAATGATTTCTCGAGAGATACATCTCTCTTTATTCCGTTGAGATTGTAAAAGTAATTTATTCAGATTCCTCATGAAAAACTGCGTCTATAAGACTTATTTCGAAATAATTCTTAAAGAAACAGTTTTTCATGAGGAATTTGAATATATTACTTTTACAATTTCAATGGAATAAAGAGAGATGTATCTCTTGAGAAATCATTAAAATACATTAATTTTTACGAAAAAATTACTTATGCAAGACTATCGATGAAATCTAGACATTTTTAGTAATTATGTTTCGAAAAAAATGAAAATATATATACTCCTACTCACCTCATCGATCTCTATCCAACCATGTATGAAAAAATGAAAAAGCAAATTTACTTAAAATTTGCATTATTCGCATCTTAACTTTATTATTTGTTGCATAAAAGAAACCCAACTTATTTCCACAACTTAGATTGAGACATTTTAGATTGTCACGTCAATTATATTAATTCTTGTGAATTATTCGAGAAATATTAGTATTTCATTTGAAAATAAACTGCATTATTAATCAAATTTTCACAATAAAAACTTATTAGAATAGTTCACTTATGACTAATAAATCATCTGAAATTCGTAATTATTTTAAATTAGAATTATTAATTGCACGATCATGTGTTTCACTTTGTCATCTGTTTAAAAATCGTTATCGATTATTCAACAATGGTCAGGTATGGGACGATTCGACAACATGTGGAAATAATTATATAACTAATGTGATTGCGAAAAACAAGAAAATTAAATTAACATCTGATCAAAAGATCGATGTTTCTAATGGAAATACTGATGAGTGGGATGTAACACTTTTAACTAATTTTCTATTATTTATTAAGCGTCCAACAACATTAAGCACAAGTGAAATACAACAACTTGATCAAGAAGATAAACTTGTGGAACAATTAAAAGATATTCGAAATAAATTAGTTCATAATGCAACAAAATCTGTTGATGATATACAATTTAATCAATTGTGGACTGATATAGTAGCAATTTTGATTACACTTGGTGATGTTAATACAGAATTGGATAAATTAAAAGATGATAGTGTATTTGAATCACCTACACAACCAATAAATGAAGAAAATACGAAAGAAGCATTACGTTTAAATTCACTGGGTATACAAGCTCATAAAGATGGAAAGTATTCTGAAGCAATAATATTCTTTACTAAAGCAACAGTTTTATCAGATGTTTCAAATCCGGATCGAGCCACTATTTATTCGAATATGTCTGCGAGTCGTTTATCATTGCATGAACAACAAGAAACTTCTTCCATCAAATTTGAATCTATTGATGCAAAAGATGAACGATATCGTGCATTACAAGATGCTAAACAAGCAAGAAATCTTCGGTTAATATGGTGGAAAGGACATTATCGTGTTGGAAAAGCCTGTGCTGCTTTAAATGAACATGAAAAAGCGATTAATTCATTTGAACGAGCATATGTACTTGAGCCTATGGAAAAGAAGATTCAAGAAGCATTGGATGATAGTCGAGAGATACTTAGTCAACAATCTCGACATGAACATCTAAATCCAAACTTGAGTCCAAAAACAATTCCTGAATATTTGAATGATCTAAAACAAAAATTTGGTGTAGAGCCGGAGGAGGCTCGAATAGGTCAGAGTTTAGCTGGATTAATATATCCATCAGGTGCTGATGTAATACTAGGACTTAGATATGTACATGGAGATATTGATATTAAACAAGATTATGCACAAGCTGCGAAATATTTTACTAAAGCAGCTTGTCAAGGCGATGCCGAAGGATTATGTAATTTAGCTTTATTAACCGATCGTGGCTTAGGTGTGGAAAAAGACCATGATATGGCTTTTAAACTATATAAACAAGCAGCTGCACAACCACTACAACATCCTCTTTTCAAAAATGAGAGAAATTTTGGAGTTGCTGAAGCTGAACATGCTTTAGGACTTAAATATGCTGATGGTATTAGCGTTCATAAGAATTTATCAATTGCTGCTCAGTATTATCAACGTGCTATCGATCATGGTTTACCTCAGTCTGCCAACAACTTAGGCATAATGTATTTCAATGGTCATGGTGTTGATAAAGATCTTGCAAAAGCTGAACAGCTATTTCAATTGGCAGCGAAAAATGATTCGTCAGAGGCTATGTTGAGTTTAGCTAAGATTTTATTAGAGAGAAATGATTTTCAAATGTCAAGAATTTGGTTTGATCGAGCATGTGACGCAGGAAATATTATGGCTCAAAGTAATCGGTCTACGTTTGAAAAAATTTTAAAAGAAAGACAACAACTCATTAGCGATTCCTCACCGGATATTTTACGTGTAATGGATGAAATTACAAACATTGTTGATTTTATGAATATAAATCCAACGTCATGTGGATTATTTGATTCATCTGTTTATGATTATAATGTATTACATGATCATGCTAATCGTGGTTCAAAAACAGCTGAAAGACTTTGTACTGCTTTAAAACATTTTCAACAAGCATCTAAAATACTTATGGAATATGATACTTTGACAGAAGAACAAGAAAATACATTCGTTCATGAACTTTCACAATGTTTTCGAATCGAACAGATAGTCGCTGAAATACGTCCAGAAATTGTAAAAATTGTCCATCGAGTACTTCATCGATGTTACGCGCAATCAATTCATGCTAATTCACAACTTGATGAAGATGCGCGAATTTGTTATGCTACGTTGAATCTGGATTCATATGAATTAATTCTTAAATTTCTTGATTTATGTAAACAAAAATATCCAAAATCAATTTATTTTTATGGCTTAAGTGCTTCAGCTAATGGTTTTTTGAAACAATATGAAGCTGCTCTTTATGATACTAATAATGGATTAGAAATAGATCCAAATAATGATGAACTTTTATATTATAAAGCTGTTGCATTACGTTTGATGGATGATCATAACGATGAAGCTATCGAAGCATATCGAATATTTCTTCAAGTTGCACCTAATGATCATCGATTCATACCAGAATCATATTATGAAATGGCCACTTGTTATTTAAAACGTGAGATGTCTTCCGATGATGAAAATATTATGGAAAATTTATACAGACAAGGTGAAGAAGCAGAAAAATTACAACTACCATGTTTTTTACCTTACAAATCAACAAGTAAAACGCTTTTAAAATTTATAATTTATAATGAATCTGTGCCAAATACAAAAACAATTCCTGATAATAATCCTAAACAACGTCTTACTGATCCTCATAGAATCGAGGTGATTACACATCATCGTGAATGGGAAAGTAAATTAGCAAAAGCTAGAAATACGAATACTATTATGATTCCTACTACTTATCAACCGGCAGTTAAACAGCCAATAGCAAAGTCATTAATTGGTTTGAAACCGATTACATTAAGAGAAATGAATCCAGCAAAGAATCATGTTTATAATGGATATGTTCTTGTTGGAACAATTATTGACAAACCATATTCATCAATTCCATCAATTCAACTTATAATTGAAGATGAAAATCTTGATTGTCAACGAATGTATATTTATGGTTTTCCTGAAGAACAAAGTGAATACTTAATTAATCAAGTTTACACCCATGGAAATAAAATGAATATTATTAATCCATATCTACGAATTGGAGCAAAAGATAAAAAACCATCAATTCGTGTTGATGATTATTCATCGATTATAATGCTAAATGAATCTGAACGAATAATCAATATGTGTCGATGTTGTGGACAAGCAAATTCACCTCATGTTTGCAGTAAATGTAAACAAGCTTATTATTGTAGTAAAGAATGTCAAATTATGGATTGGAAGTTATATAAGCATAAACTCATATGTCAAATCAAATAAACATCGTATACAAATCTATTCTCATCAAAAATTAACAGTTTTAAGAAATAAAACATTTTTGTATTTAAACTAGACACATTCACTGTGCCACATTACTATTTGTTTAAGTGAATTTGTTTATTTCAATTTATATATTCTTGGAAAAATAAATATCGTAATTGTTTTGTAAGACAAGAAAATCGTTACATAAAAAATTTAATTTTGTGCACATTTTTTTGGCGACAGCTGTATATAAATGTATTAAAATTAAATAGATACGTTTTAATAAAATCGTAGCAATATTAATTGTTTGCAAAAAATTACCGTAAAATCGTGATTAATTGTATTTTGAACCAATATTGGTGATTAAATCAGATTTTATCGTGTTTTATACTTATCTTCATCCTCAAGATTATCTGCTGCTTCAAAATAGTTTTTCATATTATTTCGATTTAAACTTCTTTTATTACGCAGATTTTTAATTAAATTCAAAGCCAACGTAGTAGTTATTTCTTTTTACTAAAGTCTCATTCTCAAAAAATATCAATAGAAAGAACGTGAGCCATCCTCGTTGAAGTACCCATCCTCATTCATCCAGCGTCCATCAAGTGATTGGGTCGGAGATATCATCATTCCCATTAATGTATTAAATAATTCCTCCTCCTTTTTCATCGGTGATCGTGATGCGCTACTATAAGCAGGAGGACGACCGTATGTTTGTGCTGGTGGTTCTGACCTGGAAACTGGTCGTGTTTTCGATGAAACTAGAAGAAATATATTAAGATATAATTAGTATATATTTCAGTAAATTTTGAAGAATCACAATGTTTTCTAGAACAATCGTAATCATGCAGTATTTATTTAACGAATAAACTGCGCGATATGCACAAAAGTTTGTTATTTACCTATAGGCTGTTCATACAAACATATATTTTTGTGTCTCAAATTAAAAGTTATATATGGAATTTGAGTTGATTTCGATTCCTCCATCACTCCATTAGTAACATCAGTTAACATTATTCGAATATCTTCATTAGGTTTTAAAATATGTTTTGTAAATAGACCATTTGTCTCTCCTTTATTTCCATCATCTGCTGTAGTTCCAGGCGCACAAGCAAATGCAATTATCGATCCAACATTTGCAATCATCGGTCGAGCATTCATCATCATCATCGGTCCAGCATTTACAATCATTGATCCAAAATGTGTAGGCATTGTTCTAAATCTTCCTGAATAATCATTCTGTTCATCTCCGTCATGACGTATTAAGTTTTCATTGCGTAAATGATACATTCGACAACAATCTAAGAAAAAGATTGTGACAAATGGATCTCGATCAGTTATATTTCTAAGTAGATGTTGTGCATTGATCGCATGATATACTAGGTCGGACTCACGCAATGCAAACTTCATTCTACCAGCATCTATAACATCGTCGAATGGAATCAAATAGTTTTGATCCTATCAGTAAATTGAAGAAAAGACTATTTTAAAAATTTAATTTAATTTCCATACCTCCCATTGTTTTCCATGTCCAGCGAAATAAAAGAGAACCATATCTCCTACTTGTATTGAATTTTGAAATTCAATTATAATTTCATGCATTTCTTTGCATGTTAAATTTAGTTGTGGTCTATTTCTGTGAATAATAAAGCCAATGCTTTGGAGTGCAGATGACATTTTGTTTGCATCATTTCTTGCGTTAGATATATTTGCTCCGTTACTATAATTATCAATGCCAATTACAAGCGCCAGTTTACGTCGTACATTTTTCACTGAACCAAATGTTGCGTTGGACATTATTAAAAAGATTATGATCTTTTTTTATATCAAAAGTCAATATAATTCTTTTGCGTGTAACACTAGTTTAAAACACACAATTTTTGGTTTAAATGGATTTTACAATATAAATTGAGCATGACAGGAAATCTACAGAGATGTTTCTAGAGATTCTGGACTAGGAAATATGAATGTGATTGATGTTGAATGCATGATAAATAATTTAGAGAACAGAATCACATTAGGTTACTAAATTGTTTGAAGAGTGTGGGTCTACCAAGCACAAAAACGCTTCAAAATTGAAAATTCAAAGTTTTCAAATTATCTAACAGCTTCTATTGTAATTGCCTCAGTTTTCTATGAACCAAGAGCTGATTACCGGTTCTTTTATCACATTTCCTATTCACATGTTCATCTACAATCAGCATTACACAAACGTTAATGTAGATGCATGACAATTTATCTTTATTTTCGTTTAAAAAAATAAAGTAAAAATAAAGTGTTACCCCTTAATCTGATCTTATTGTTGAAATTAAACTACTTAATACACACAGGAAAAAGTTTTTGAAGTATAATCAAGCGCACATCTTACGCGTAGAATTATTGACTTTTTTTGTTATTTGTATGTTTCAGTTGTAACGATCACAGCCTGAAATGTTCTTCCGGTGAAGTATAAACTAAGATGTATGATTATATTATTGATCTTTCATCTATGAGCATATATTTTCTCCACTTTGGTTTTTTCCCACTGATCGCTTGTGGCTGTATACATAACAACGCATGAACTTTTGTATGTTCTTTTATTGCTTTATACACAAACTTTATTTTCGTTTCTTCTTCGTATTGCACTATCTTTTGTCCCGTTTTTTTCCCACTTTGTACTTTTTTTTAATGAATATATTGATTGAGTTGAAGACATAAAACACAAAATACATATAAAGGGCATAGTAGTGTGCTTCATCCTTTTTATTTGTTGGAATTTTATTTCAACGACTCTTTTTGCTTTACAAAATATGAATTTACGATAATATGATGTGAGTATGACTGTCTTTATAAATAGAAAAACGAAGAGTATAGTTTACAAACGCTTATATTCACTCCTTAAGTCAATTTTCTCGGTAGGTTATAAGACGCAAGTGGATGAATACAAACCAGTGAATATTTTGTTCATTCCACAACACTCATACCTGTATCGAGATCCACACCAACGATTAGTGAACCATTTTCATTTAATGTCATACTCTCTACTCGTTCAACATCTTTTTATGCATCTATTTTGTGAATTAGTATACTTCTCAGTTTTATTCTAGTCTTTGCGGCGTCTATTATTTTAAACTGTTGAGTGTTTAAATCAGACTTTTGTCATATAATAAAACGACTATTTGATTCTAAAAAAAATATTACTCTTCATACGTTTAATTTCATGTCGCTTTATTTTTCTGGAATTCTATTAGTTTAGAACAATACGACATAGCTTATTTTAGATTTGATTTAAACAACGGCAAGATACATAGAAGCACAGATATAGATGTCGAAGTGTAAACATAGATATGGGGAGATGCGCATAAATTTAGGAGCATCTAGATAGATATTAGAACCTTTGCAATATGTAAGAAATTAACAATAAATATAAGCGATTATAGATGTACAGGCAAGTTGCAAATTAATATAAGATTTAAGGGGTCAAGTTCACTTTGCCGACAAAAGTTTTAAGTCAAAAAACATTGATTTTTGTCGAAAATATTGTATTAGAATTTAAAATTCATTTATTACCCGTGAAGTAACTGTTATGACATGCATCTTCTTTAGATGCTGTCATGAGAGTTTTCCCTTTCCTGTCATATATGTGTGACAAACTTTAACTTTCCTTTCGTCTATGTGTGATGGTCTTCTCCTTTTCTGTCATATACGTATGGTGGATAGTTTCCTTTCCTGTCACATATATATACATATATATGATGGATTTTTCCTTTCTTTCACGTCGTCTTATGGATGTTTCTTTCATTGTTCATCATCCATAGGATTTTCCAATCCAATGAGTTGTCTAGTATTTGCCAACATCCTCTATCAGCACGGCTAGCCATCGATCTCCCTCGTTGAAGAAGGTTTAAAATCAATAGAATGCAGAAAAAAATTGTTACAGAGAATATGATCTTGAAATTTTATTAAGTTTCTTCAGTATTCCGAGTTACTCAGCTGACATATAAAACCAATATCATTTGTCTTTCTGACGAGTTTGAAAACACGAATAATTATGAAAATTCACTGTTTTTTTATATTTTTTAACTTTCATTTTTGTCAAAATAATGAATGAAATTTTCAATGAAATTTCGAAAAGAAGATGAAAATGAATTAATCAATTTATAGAAAACAATATTCTTAATCGTTACAGAATAAAAAAAGTTAGATTTCATAGCTAAAATTATCATGAAAATGGCACTAAACTGTCCTTCGCGGAAAAAGAGAAAATTGGTGAAATTCCGTAACGATCAGCCTTTTAAGTTGCCTTATTCGAAGGAATTATCTTATAGCGAAAACCGCATGATATTCTAAGAGTTTGTGAAAAACTGAGCAACTTTTTGTATAGAATGTTCATTTATGAGTAACTTAGTTTCGTAGAAAAATGCTAAAATCTGAGTCATCCCTAAAAATTTTGTCCATTTTTTGAAATTCCATAACAAACGATTTTTTTCAGATAACTTCGTTATGGCTCGTCATAATTCAATGAAATTCCGTGACGCTTGGCCGTGCCGATAGAAAAGTGGAAGAAATATTTTGTTAATCTCGATTATTCTAGTAATGATGGATGTTTAAGAAATCTTTTTGAGTGCTGCTGGTGTTGAAAAATACTCCTGTTTTGAAGAAAGCGAGCCGAAAATATTCACATGTGAAGTTAGAAACTGTTTTGCTAACAGAAATATCAGAGTATTATTTTGTTAAATAGAATTTTACTACAGATGTATTTCTTTGACGAATAAAAACATTTGATCAGAGATTTCATAAGAAAAATACAAATGAGGTCATACGAGATCAGATAATATCAAAAAAGATCGGCATTTATGTCTTCCTTCATGTGCCCTTGTTTACGATTCTTATATAAACTGATACGAGTCATTAGTCAACTCTTTTATGTTTCTTATTATAAAAATCTGGTAAGATTTTTCGTGGTATCTTATTATCTGAGTATTATAAAATCTTTTAAAAAAGTAACACATACGATAGTACTGGATCGTATAATATGATCATACAAAAAATCTTGTTAGCGTGTGGCCTTATAAAACATTACACAATCTGATGTCTGCTTTGTTGACCTACGATTAAATGTTTCATTTCATTAGTGACATGGAATCCGACTGTTTCTGATTGTCGGATCCAACAGGATCTGGTACGATTTGTTCGACCTGGGTATTTACTTGATAGTTGGATTTTTTCGTCTTTAAAAGGGAGAAAACTCTAAGCAACCAAATTTCGACGTTACGAAAACAGGACTTTTTTTTCGTGAGAGGTATATTCGTTTTTGACCATGTCATTTTTTTACAGTTGTTGTTTGTAAATTGTAGAACTTTTCACGCTGCATCTTGTGACATATTTTGGATTTTTAATACAACTTGTTAAACGATGATAAAATGAAATGCAAAATGGTACACACGTTATGTTCTAAAATAACCAACTAGATGTCAAGAAAAATAATTTTTATCAATATTCTATTACTATGATATTACATGAATATTGATCAAATAGCATGGAAATGATAGAGCAAAAGATTATCTATCTATTCATAAAAAAAAAGTTTTTTCTTTATAAAAAGAAAAAACGACCCTGACCTGCACTACTTTTGGATTGTCCTAAGTACTTTCTTTTTTTTTTATGCCCCTTTCCATTGGTTAGAAAGACACAAACGATAGATGTTTATGTAACTTAATTTCATCGAAAAATATACATATCGTATTATTGCCAGCGCCATTCTTTCAACTATTTCCATCATGTCAAAAAGTACATTCATTTTGCTTGTGAGATCGAATAGATGTTTATCAAAAGTGAGCATAACGGATCATAATATCCAATAAATAATTTCGTTGCATGCATTATCACAATGTTGGATATTTGTGACTCTTCATTATTTTATTTGACGAAAGAAATGAAGAAAGGAAGTCATTAGAATTTTGATCAGTATTTATTTATGAAAATTCAAGTTTAAAATCAACCATAAAATAATTGTTTAAAAAATCTTATTAATTGAAGATATATGTATGACATTGAAATTGTCATTTAAAATAATAAAAATCAAAGATCTCTATTTATTTTTATTTATTTATTCAAAAAGTGATAATTTTTATTGACTTTTTTAAATTGATAATATATAAAACAGTAATAATATTCTCAAACAGATAGATATAATTTAAATATTTTTTTATATCGTAAAATTAATATTTATATTTAAATAAAATATCTTCTTTTCATTTAAAATCTTAATGATTATTACAAAAAAAAAATAATTCTGTAAAAATTATATTTTACTTTCTGTTTAATAAATCTTCAAATTTATTCGTAACATACAAACAAGAATCGGTTTTTTTTTATTACGATTACAAGTTTTTACAGTAGATAAATGTATTTTACTAACATAGATAAACATTATTTTTGTAATTGATACTATTCATATATTATATTTAATATATCAATCATCACATATATATAAAAAGAATATTTTAGATTTATAAAAAAAAGAAACAAATGAAATATTCTAATATTTATATGTTAGATGAAAATACTTTTTTATATTAATAAACATAATATAAATAATTTAAATTATTTTTTTTTGTGATATAATAATATAATTTATTTTAAATAGTAGTTAAACCACCATCAACTATTAAATTAGCACCAGTCATAAATGAACATAAATCTGAACCAAGAAAAACAACTAAATTTGCTATTTCTTGTGGTGTTCCAATTCGTTTTAAACATTGAATTTCTGCAACTTTTTGAATAAATTCTTCTATTGATAAATTATAAGAAGCTGCTAGTGGATAAAGTTGGGATGTTTCTATTATATAAATATATATTTAATAAAATATAAAATAATTAATATATAAAACATACGAATACAACCAGGTGAAATCGTGTTACATCGAATATTATATTGACCTAAATCAAGTGCTAAATTTCGAGTCATTTGTATAATAGCTCCTTTTGTAGTACTATATGGAACACTAGCTGGTTCAGCAATTAAACCACTTATACTGCTCAATTGAATGATTGAACCTGATCGTTGTTGTTTTAGTAAAGGAACAATATGTTTGACCATTAAAGCATAACCTCGAACGTTAACATTGAAAATATGTGACCATTCATCAGATGAAACATTTTCAATTAAACCAACAGTAAAATCAGCAGCACTAAAAATACATAAAATAATATATTCATATTATTTATTAAAATATTTAAATAAATACGTATTAACAAGTATATTAATAGTACCCCATTTATCAACTATTTTTTTGACTCCTTGTTCAATTGATTTTTCATCAATTAAATTAATTTCTAAACTTAGTATTTTATCTGATTCAATATCATTTTCAGTATTAAGAATATTTTTAACAACATTATCCGCAGCTGTTTTATTTATATCAGATACAACTACTCGAGCACCATGTAAAATACATGTTTGACAAATAACAGAACCAATTCCACCACCACCTCCTGTTACAAAAACAACTTTATCAAGTAAAACTTTTGACCAACTATCATTTGTTGCCGTTGTTGTCATTTTAAATAATAAAAATATCAGTTATTATTGTATAATGTTACTCTTAGTATTGATAATCGAAATAAAATGAATCGATTAGTATTTATTATGTCACTTTGAAAATGTTTATGTAATATACATATACTTTTTTATCATTACATAAAAGGTATACTTTCATCCTCTAAAAGAGAAAAGAGGGCGTTCATTGTCAATTTATTACAAACATATATTTTAATATATTCTCTTTCTCGTATAGAAGAGTCCAGTAAACATAAATTGTCTGATTGTTTGTGTGTCCGCATCTCACTAATTGATCGGATAATTACGTAAACACATAAAGGAGTTTTTTTTATAAGGGTTGACCAAAGGGTAATCGGGGTCGAGGAACTGGAATCTAGTGTTAGTTTCAAAAATTTTTTGGATCAAGTTTTTTAGAATTAGGTATCATACATAGAAATAAATGACTCGTAGGTCTTATTCTCAAAAGTTCGTGATCGTCGTGACTGGTCACGTAGGTCTCTAGCTATAACAGATAATACCACAAGACGATAAGGCTACAAGGAGCTAAGACTACGAGGATATAAGGCCATAGGATCTCTTTATACAATGCAACCTATCTGATTGTCTAATTACCAAATCAAAGCTGAAGGACTGATGTGCAACTTTACACGAAAGACGCACCCGTGCAGTATGCACGGGCTCTTGCTAATAAATGTATATAGCATAGACAAATTGACTGTAATATCGTAGATTTTTACCGTAGCACAGGGAGTTGCTGGGAAAGTATCATTTTTATACATATTCGACATCACTATACCATATACGAACGACTAACTGCTCCTTTGAAAGCCTGACATTCAAAACAAAAAAGATGTTTTGGCAAAGTTACATCGATCTGTATGATTCACACAATCTGACAATGTGCTATTTTTGGAAACACAGGGACATATTTGAAAGGTTTGGTAGACAAAATGCAAAATTAAATCACTATCGTCAAACGTGATTTCTTTAATAAATTGTGCTGGTGTAGTTTTTTTCGTTGTTTTAGTTTTTTGCGTCTCTTTTCGTTTGCGTTTTATGATTCGTGATTAGGAGTGATCCTATAAAAAAAACCTACAGATTCTTACGAATTGGGAACTAATTTGGTTTAATTTTTTTTTTAATAAACTTAATTAAATTTCTCTTCCTTTAAGATTGTAAATTT
>JAJEKB010020331.1:298190-320242 GCA_022393335.1 Macrotrachela quadricornifera | reverse complement strand
GTATTTGTCATTGTATAATTCAATCGAATACCTTCACGACAAACATGACATTGTAATGATGAGATCAATACAGGTCCAGTTGATAAAAATAGAAGTGCAATTGTTACAAACATTATCATAATAAACACTTTTATGAAAATAATACGTAATGTTAAAGCTTTTATATTTTTCACTTTTATATACACATATCAACAATAAACAATATATTTTCTCCCAAAGTATTTTTAGATTTTGTCTTGCGATAAAAAAAACACATACACAACTTATAGATACGAAATCTTATAAGAAAAAAAAAAAAAGAAATATTTATTTAGTATATGGTCAATCTTGTTATTATCTAAAACTAAAATATAGGTTATATTAAGTTCTATAAAACAAGTAACGTTCGTTCGTTCGAGAACGCACTCAGCTCTTTATCATAGAAATGGTGTATTCGACCTACTAGCAAACTATTTACTTTGATTAATCAACTTTCATAGAAAAAATAATAACAATTGAATAATTAATTAATTAATTACTATTTATTTATTTAATAAAAAGTAATCTCAGACTCTGATCCCTTACCCTCAATTGCCCTTTGGTCATGTTTTATCCCAGGCGAGCAAAAGATTTTTTTACAAATCAAACTAGTCTTAGACTAGACCTGAAGTTCGTCCAAAATGTATGTATATCAATCAATCATCAATAAAATATTCAACAAAGATTCAAAATATTTTATTAAAATAAATAAAAAAAATGATTTTGGATTTATTTTCGAAACCGAATATTTCACATCAATTATCATTGATTCAATTTTTTTCTATGAAAATACTTCAGATGAAAGACAATACATACATTGAAAATATTATTTCAACTAATTCATCATCAACAGCAGAAAATCAATTTGATTAAAATTGATAAAAAGAACGAGACGATGTATTTTGGTATTCTTTCATGTATTTCTTCATTGTAATGAATAAAATTTATTGTCTAGTTTCTTTTGAGAAGATTTCTTAGTTATCTTTTTGTTTATATAGAAGAGAAGTGACTGATTGTGCGTGCATAGCTGACTGATTTTGAAAAGAACGAGAAAAGAAAAAGTAGATGAGATGTACTTAGGCGTGTATATTGTTGTTTCGATTTAAATTGTACAATATAGTTTGTTTTAATGATAATGAATCAGATGTTCGACAATGCGCTCAATTAATTGCTGAAGAATATGCTGTACATAATCCTCTTGCGGCTTTTATAGTCAATTAACAGCGGAAGATTTATTTGAGAAATGATTATGGCCATCAATATTAAATATTTATCAAGAAAAAAATTATCATTTTTTATACGACATTGTCCAACAAATGAATTTATTGCAGCAATAATGGCTTGTGATCTTGGTTTACTTCTAATTGGATTTGGAAAAAGAAAAATGATGGATTATTTCGTCCAGCTAAGGATTATCGAGGAGAAGCTGCTGTTAATATTTTTCTTAAATTAAATTGAATTTATTTCTACAATTTTGCTTAAGGACAAAACAGTTTTTTGTTTAAGAAAACAATTCTATGTCAAATTTTGATCAATGTATTCTTATCATATTGAATAATTCACTCAATATTTTTTCATATTTTAGTTCACCATTTCAACTTCATCGGATTTTCATCTTCAAATAAAGTTATTCTTCGTCTACTTCAGATAGCAAATATTGAATTGATTGTTATGATTAGTCCTATGAAATTTTCATTATATTTGCACTTGTAAAGAGTGGATGAAACTAGAATAAATAGTACTCATTCACTTTTTCGTTCTATCATTAACAAAGATTATTCATCGGAAAAAATAATTATATTCATTCAAGTGTAATACAACAGAACGAAAGAAAACAAATATAATAGAAATATTCTCGTATATGAGTAATATCCATTCATAAACGAACGAAAAAAATAATTAATGAATGAGTAATTCTTGTTTTTCTTTCTTCTTTATAGGTGATTTCTTCCATAAGGTTTGTTTTATTGATAGTCATTATGAATAGCTTTTTAGAACAGTTCTCCTTATCGAAAAGAATCTGCTTTATTTTTTGATCACTTAACTGTTCGTATCTTTGTATTGCAAATGGTTTTTCCTTTGATCATTGGTGGAAGTATTGCTGCTTTAACAAGTTTCTTTGTTTGGAAATCTTCTCAAATTAATGAAGCTCGAGAAACAGCGACAACGATTGTGAAAACAGCTCAAGATACGGTGACTGATTTTCGACAAGATGCAATTAATACTGTGACACAATTTATACGTTCATTCGATCATATTGCATATAATCTAACGAAGAACGCTGATGAACTTACATATGCTTCTATCGAATCTTTTACATTACTCACTCATCGAATTGATATTAGTATTCGTTTGTTAACAAATGTTATTTTAGCTTTTATCACCACTTGTTCACTGAGTCTACTTTTGTATTTAACTGATTTTTCACCTCTTCTACGCACTATCATTTGGTTTATATTCTGTTCACTCTGTTTTTGTATGATACGCACTTATCTTCAAATTCAACATGAACAATTCATCAAACTACCGCAACTAAGTATTACCTCAAGAAATTTAACAATCGACAAGGAGGAGAAGAAGACAACAATCGAAGGTGAGATAAATATCAATAAGTTGTTTCTTTCGATATGATAAGTCAGATATAAACAAAAATGACGATGGATAGGGAAAATAATATTTGCGTTCTGTTGTGTCACACTTCATCCGTTTTCTCATTCTCAATGATAAATAGTCGCTGACGATATTATTCTGTCACTTATGAGAATGAGACAAGTTTCTTTCGTTTTTTTTTGTTGCGTTCTCAATTGAGATAATAAATTTTTTTTTCTTCTTCAAACATTCTCTATGTGACTAGAAAGAAGAACTTTTAATCTTCAACTTAAGCTAAATTTCGATTTTTCGTTTTTAATTAACGATCAGTAAAAATAAAATATTTCACTCATCGGAAAAGAAATATATATATTTATTTTTTATTTAGAAAGAATATTAGTGATGAATACAGTGAAACCGTTCATAAGAGAAGTACTAAATGCAGAAACATTATCATACAAAGGATGTGCCGTTGTGATGGGAAAAACAGGAACGGGCAAGACAACATTAGTAAATCTTGTTTGTGGAACAAAACATGAAGCAGGTGAAGGAGCAGGCAGTATAACTCGAAATCTTTATCGTAATGATGTCAGTTGTGGTGATCATACATTTTCTTTAATTGATACACCTGGAACAGATAGTTCAACTGAAACATATAAACATGCTCTACTATTAAGAGAAGCTTTAACTGCAACGAAGATAAATACAATATTTATTCTTATTAAATATGATAGTCGATTTGATAAGATGATTGAAAATTATTTTGAAGTTGAACAGCCAGTATATAATCATAGTGGTAAAATTGTCGTGATGATTTCTTATTGGGATCAAGCGAAAAATCCTGAAAAATGTTTTAAAGAAATTTGTCAATTATTTCAAGATGAATGTCCAAATGTAACAAATTTGATTTTTTATTCTGAACAAAATTCAAACACAGAAATAGCAAATTTAATGTATACTTGTATATCACATATGGAAGCCGTTAAATTACATATACAAGATGAAGAATTTTTTCTTAAATTTAATATTTTTCAAATGAAAAGTGAAATGAAACATTCTTTTGGGCAATATCAAAAAAAGGCTAAAATACTTGAACAACAATATACAGATTTAATCAATTCTCTTATATCAACATCGATTGAAGATAAAGATGAAGTTTTACATATGACTATTGTTAAATTCAAAGATGAAATGGAAACATTATTGCAAGAATTTCAACAGAAATATGGTGATGCTATGCAAGAATTAGATTATTATGCATTTTGTATTAAAATGGAAAAAGAAAATGTACAAATTTGTGATGAATTTGTTGAAAAAGTTGTTCCATTAATGTCTTATAATCTATTTGATAATAAGGATCCAAGAAATTTAATTAAAAGATGTCCACATTGTAATCTGATTTGGTTTAAAACTGAAGGTTGTGATGGATCTACCACATGTGGCAATCATAGTTTTAAAGAACGATCTAATGTTAGTAGTAATGCTTCTTGGAAATATAATTTACAACGAATAGGTGATAAACTTCGATGGGAAAAAAATCTCATTGAAAAAGAACGATCCGAAAGCACCTCTTCTCTATCAGCAAATACCAATAAACATCGCAATGATACAAATATCAAACCAATTGGTTGTGGAAAAAAATTCAAATGGAGTGCACTACCAAAAATAGAAGATGAATTAATTCTACAATTATTTAAAGTAAAAACAATTGATCAAGCAAAACAATTAATTCAAAATGGCAATTTCGCTGAAGTGAGACGCAATTACGAATCAAATGTGGATTTAACCTTTTTAAATTGAATATTTTAAAGTTTTTCTTATTTTTTTATAACTAAACAGTTTCTTTATTCATGCATAAATTATCAATTTGAAGAAGACATTCTCAGTATATGAAAAACATTTGTCAGATTGTGTTTTCGTTTGAGTATAGAGGTGATATTTCTCAATTTGATCAAAATCAATCCGATTAGGAAACGTTTTCAAACTGTCAGTAGTCAATAAACAGTACTTCTACAGCAGTTAATTATGAATCTACAGAGGACTGTGTGAATGACCGAGACCTGTCAGAATTCCGTGAATTCTGAACCCTTGAGGAATTCACGGAATCCTAAAGCACTTTAAAAATCATTATTATACAATCAAAGACAATAGGAAAGTTCTAACAACCCAAGGAAGTCACGGACTCCAAGGAATCCAAGGAAGTCAAAGAACTCAAGGAGTCGAAGAATCCAATGATTTGAAGGAATTCAAGAAGTCAAGTAGTCCACGGATGTCAACAATAGGGTTGGCACTTTACACTCTAAACTTTAATTAAAGTCCAGATGTTACAGACGGTAAAGACTATCTTATGTCTTCAAGCTTTATAATATCTAAGTATCAAGTGGAAATTATTGATCATTGCGTCCGCTTTTCTATTAGTCGAAAAACTGGGCAATGAGTAGGGGTGGGAAGTTAGCGTTACGTTACCAAGTAACTAGTAACGGATAACTCTAACTTTCTTCCATTCTCAGGGAAACGTTGAGTTTCCAACATTTTTAGCTCCTATATTGGGATACTATTTGAGCCCCTCAAGTCCTATATAATTGGAGCACCCTTAGGTACGCAAGTCCTATATTATGGAGGTGTGCTTAGGTCTTCATGTCCTATATTCGGAGGGTACTAGGGTAAGGAAGTTACCGTTGCCATCCAGTTACGTTACCAAGTAACTATTGTCGGATCTTTTTTAAAATACCAGCCACCATTTTTTGAATAACTTTTGATCGTTTCAAGCTATCGAGTTCGGCCTTTCACCATTAGATAGAGCAACCTGGGCGGTATCTACCTGTGTAAGATTCATTAGGACTAAAGAAGTTTTTTGATGGGGGATATTTCATTGATATATTTTTCGTTACTCATTTTCGTTATTTTTCATAGAGACTTAGGCTTAAATTACACCAAAATGTAGCCTAGAGGGTACTATATCCGAGATAAAATTTTTAGTTCTTTCTGGCATTATTTCGAATATGATAATTGTTTAAAATCTTGAAATTTCGACGCAAATGCAGGACTCTCTGAGCTACATTTTGGTGTGATTTAAGCCTAAGTCTCTATGAAAAATAACGAAAATGGGTAACGAAAAATATATCAATGAAATTTCAATAGAGACCATCGAGCTCTATAAAGCTATATGCATATAAAAAATTTGTAAGCCATTTTTACAAGATTGAAAATTCACGAAAATACTTGAAAAATCTTAGGTTATGTCGAAAAGTTGAATATCTTATCTCATATCGCAAAAATGAGTCTTTTAATATTTTCTAAATAGTTCTTGAATTTTTATATCAGAGAAAAGGCTTAAAAGATTTTTATCTAAATACAGCTTCATAGAGCTCGAGGAACTCTATCAAACTATGTAAAAATATCGGAAAAAAACTTCATTCCATTTGTGAATTACTGACGCTTAACTTCTCTATAACAAATAAGTATGAAATTTTTGAAAACTTTGCGAGCTTGACATTAAACATTTTTAATAAATTACTATTCGATATTGGAAAGCATCACTTTCAACAACCTTCCATTTGACATAAAACTCTTTATATATTCTATTTGAAATTATTACGATATTCTCCCTCCTCTCTCTTGCAAACTATTATTTCCTAGTCTGTGTGTATTAGAACAAATTTTAACGTAGCGAAAAAAATAATCATGACCTTATATATATACAGGATGTTAAAAAACCTTTACGCTTCCATGATTCGATCTTAAGATCAAATTATCTCATTAAGTATTTTATACGAAATTGAAGCGTGTCAAAAACTGGATTTATTAGTATTTAATAGTGGAAGTTATCTAAACCGTTTAATATCAAATTTGAGAAATATTTAGACATTTTATGCTTTTCTTAGCATAAAAAAGTAAAGTGTCAATCCTTCAAAAATAGAATTATGTCCTTGACTGTAGTCAGGGTCTCAATGCCGAAATTGACGGTGTGTTCGTCCGCAGGGTAGTAGTACTATATATTAGGGGGTACCTCGGGTCCTCAAGTACTATATTATGACTAGGGATGACACTTTAGCTTTTCTATTAGTCGGAAAACTAGCCAATCTGATGGCAGCAAATTCTCACTCGCTTATGTAATTGATAACCGTGGGAGATTCTATGAGGACCTTTGTAGAGCACCCTTGATAACCTCAAATTGGCCCGAACAACTCTATGTTCCGTCCTTATCTTCATAGAGAAAAAACTCCTCGAAATCTGATTGGCTGAAATTCCTTCGTAACTAACTGTAATCGGGATTCTCGGTGCCGAATCCAAAAATTTTATGTTAGTCAGTGCCGAGTCCTGATCTAAAAAGTTTTATTGACAGAAACCGAAGTCGAGTACGAGAAATGTTACTGATAGAAGCCAAGTTCGTATGCGGTTTCAAAGTGCCTTTGACGGTTGCACTCTAGTTCTGCTGTGAACACATCGGAGTAAGCCAAAGTAGCTGATCTGTCGGATGACTAACAGCAAGCATGCTGACCTAAACTCTATATTGACATCAGTTCACCCTCTGCCGTAGCTGGGCTGTTCAATGGATCTGTATTGCACAGAATCGGATCAAACGTACTCTTCGTTTATATAAGTTGATTGATGAAAGTTCGGAAAACATTTTGAATGCAACCACGAAAAAAGTGAAGCATATCGATAATCAAGTGATATACTGAGGCGCATCCAGCTTCTCAAAATTACTAGTCCGTAGGCGGACTGAAGAGTATAGATTTCATCTTTGAAACACGAAAACTGAATAATTTCTTTTTTATATGAGAAAGACTTATCAATTTTGTGAGACAAGAATTTTTGAGATGTAGACAAAGTTGTAAAGTATCAATGTTGTGGATCAGATCTGGTATTGATCCAATCTAGCTCGGTCTAACTTTTCGGATAGATCGGTCTTTATCGGTTTCTTACCGAACCTCTTTAATTCATAAAAAATTTTGGGATACTAATACTTGCCTAGTTTGCCTGTTTTTAGCGACTTCCATGATTTCACTGATCTAGAGATATGAATCTATAAGTTTCTCGCTGATAACTTTTCAATTACTATCCAACTCCTAACTCTAAATATTGACTAACATTTTCACACCCTCAAGATGACAACAGCAACGCATGTTGAATGGATTTATTCACACTCACAAGTAGAGACTGGCGTAACCAACTTTTTCTATCACGACCTCTTTTCTTAAACAATGTGTACTAAAACAGAGATTAAATATGCCGATTCTATTTGTTACAGTTACATGGAAAAAGAAAAGATTTTAACATTAAACAACAACATTTATCCTGTTGAATAAATGATGGACCCTTCATTTCAAACTTAAAAAGCTTTATCAAAAGAAAATCTGATTCAATTGATTTCTAACAAAAATATAAAACAAGAAAAGTTTTACATCTAGAGTTTGGGCTCATTTTTCTACAATTTTTATGCACAACATAAAACAAGATTATGCGTGTATTTTAGTTCATCTGAATTCATTTCACAAATCTTCATTCTTACATTTTTTTTGCTTTTCATGACGATTCTCCTTATCTATTTTGATTTCGAAAAATATAAATAAATAATTGGAATAAACTTAGAATATATGACGCTTCAAATGCGTGCTATTTAATCATGGTCACGATCACGGCCACGAGCTTTAGGAAAGCCTAGTCATAGCCACACCTGTGACCGTGGTCGTGACTAGCCATGAATCATGCGTCACATCCGACTTTATTCACTACAATTAGCCGGATGTTAGAGACTAATATCGATCTAAACTATAGTTTTTTCACTTCGAAATATTGCGCTAATTTTTCTAGTGTATCTTTGGTCGACTCTCACTGAATCTCAATATGTAATACTTTTTTCTTAATGCTTTCATGATATGATATTAGAAAAGCTCACATTTCATTGTCAAAATCATGTTGACAACTGTCATTATGTAACTGCGAAAATATTCACATATCAACACACCTTAGGTTCTACGTACTTCATCTACCTGCCTGTGATACCATCCATTTTTTAGATTGCGAGATGCTTAAAGTGTAATAAATAATTATTTTAAGTAAAAATAGATTAAATTTATCAGTTGTAAAAAATCATGCAGGTATTTAAAACAGTCAAACAAAATATGGTCAGATGTTGTTCAATATTAATTGTTGTGAATTGGCTCTTAGTAATTCACACGAACGCCGCAAACACTTCCCTTTGTAAGATCGCAAATAAGTTAACTGTACGAACGCCCACACTGTGAGAAGTTAGGTTCGTGAACGTCCACTTTATATTTCATTTTCATCGAAAAATTTACCTGCACTCTCTCGCAGGAACATGTCAAAAAATCAATTTCTTCCAAAAGCTATTGCGACAGTGGGAAATAAGCCCAAAAGTTGTTAAATGTTACGAGAACATAAAATAGAAGAAGTAGAGGCAAATTTTTCGATAAAAATGAAATATCTAAGAAAGATTTGAAATATATCTTCACTTACTCAGTTTTTGATGCTGATTCTGAATATAATATTAGTTTTGATCAAATCATAGTTTTTCTAACCCAAATTTGTTGAATACTGCTGAAAAAACAGTAAGAAAAACCTGCAAAATCATGGCTGATGAATCATGTTGTTGCATTTTTTTGACTTTTTTTAGAACCTTTCTCTCTAAATCTTTATATGAGTTTTCTAGAGCAGAAGACACGCTACAAAGTCTACTGTTTTTAAGTTGCTTCTCAAATATTTATCATACCAAAAACAGACTTGCAATATAAAAAAATTGACTAAAAAATACCAGAGGTACCCATCTCTGTGGTTACAATTTAATGAGAGATCCTTCAGCTATCCACGCAATATGTTAACTATAGTTGGCATATTATGTGGACAGCTGGAGGATCTCACGTTAAGTTGTAACTATGGAGATGCTCACCTTTGAAAAATGCGACAAATTTTCAGAAAAGGGAGTTTTTCAATACGAAGATTCAATTTTCTAGAAAGCAATGTAAGGTATTTTTGTTCAGCTTCCCTTACCCTTTCGAATAAACTGTTACCGAGAGAAAAAGGACGAAATATGACAGAGATATACATAAATTACTGAAGATGACTCTTATGTCTTATTTTGTACGAGTCCTCCATGCTCCAAAGCCTATTTCTTGATCAAATAATATTGTAGGATTCTAACAATTTTTTTTATAAGCCGATCAACACATATAGAACCGTTTGATAAAATAAAACATACACTATTTCTGTCTATAATGTGTCTTTATTGGCAAATGATCGACTTCCTCATACGGTCTCCCTTAAGATTGAAGAGAAAAGACGGGAACACATTAAAGTATGGTGATCTAGCTTAGAGGTGCATAATACGCTGCTATTGCGCGACTTGAACGAGTCGTAAATTGAACTAGCCATTGTATAAAAGACAACTCCAAATTGTGTCTGCACGCTCATACTTTTTATCAATGATTTCTCTAATAGGTTGGCGATAGATCATATGGAACGATTATAAATATCTCTAGATTCCTATATCACCGATATTAAATAGGCAGAAAATAATCTAATAATATGATCTAAAACAAGAAAATACATCCTATTCCCCAATGTTACGCACTGCAGAATCAGTTCCATTCGATACCGAAATTCCGCAAAATATTGAACTAACCCGGATTGTATCACAACATTCAAGTTTCTTCAATTTCTGAAATTACATGCGATTTCAGAATTTCGTCTTATCTTAAGCCTCAACTTGCCTTATGTGGTCAAAGATAAATATCTGAAATAAGTGAGTGAATTAGGAACGGAGTTCCGGAAATTGCATTGAAGCAAAATTAGACAGACTCGGACAACATCTCTTGAGAATTATGTTCAATTTCGGAGTTGCAAATGATTCTGGATGCGAAATTGATTGCGCAATGAGTAATATCGTGGAATAGGATGACTACTCTAAAGCAACTCTTCGCTCTCAAAAAAAATAATTTGTGCAGTTTATTTTTTGGAAGAAAGCATCGCTATTATTTGAGTGAAAGAAAAGATGACTGAAGGGTTTGTGTAAGAGGTAAGAACCAATAATGCTTTCGTTCTGTGACTGAATTCACAATTTTCTTTATCCTTATATAAAGACATTTCGAAATCATTGAAGTGGCTTCTTCATCTTTCACCAGTATTTTATGCTCAAAGTAATAGCCAAGCTATAAATTACTTTCAATACACAGAACAAAAAAATTCAATGAAACATGTTTCATTCTGTTTCGTACCAAGCGTTGGCGAAGTTTATGCTTTTAGCAGTATCTTGTTTACACTACCGATACTACTAGGATTGACCAAAAGTTCGTAGAACGATGCTGAAAGGACCTTACTGAATAAAACAATCTACTCAAACTTGAATAAAAAAACAAATATACCATGTTTTAGGGTTTTTTGAGGTGTCAAATGATATATAGTAAATTCTACTTTCACAAGATTTTGAAGGAAACAGAGTCAATTTAGTGATGAATGACTACACAGTCACATCTATACCAGTGTTACCAACTCTTCTAGATTTTCCAGAAAAACTCCGTATTTTCTTAATTTTTCCGAAGTTTTTTTCTGGGTTCCGGAATGTTTTGGATTTTAGAGAATATTTTTGAATTATGTTTTATTTATTTGTTCAGATGAAAAAAAAAAACTTTTTTATTTTTCGATCGATCAGTGGTTTACAGCTCTATTTTAGTAGTCTCGTTAAAAAATTCATCAACTTCTTTATACAGCTTTTTAACAATGAAAGGCTTATAGAATGATGAACGAAATCGTAGGCCAACACAATTTATTCGGCCTGAATTATAAATTCGATTAAACTCTTCATTACCCTGTGTGTAAATTTCGGAAGACTATGAAAATCGTAACTATTAGAATTTGTTCATTCTAATCAAAAATATTCTATTAACAACTGTATTAATTCATAATGGGTTTTAATATTTACAACCTTTTATATATCTAGCTTATTATTTTGTGAATTTCTATGTTAAATTTTTTTTCTTATATTAAAATATGTTCTTGTGAGATAATAAATGATTTAATTATGAAGAAGATTTAGGGAGATTTGTTCTGGCCGACAAAAGCCAACCGATAAGCATTTTTTTGGATTCAGCGGAAAAATTTGTCGTAATTTTCCGGATTTTGACCTTGTAATTCGAAATTTCTGGCTGTGATAGCTGACAACATTGGTCTATATCCTCATTCAACCAAGATAGGTTATTGAATATTTTAGTTTTTGATATTAAAGATATTAGTAACTTACCCTCTGACTCACTCTGATCCCATTTCACTGGGCCCTTATACAAATCTATAGCACTTGAAATTGTGAATTTATTAAATCCTACCTTAAACCGTTTCGAAATAAAAATTATGAATAATGGAAGCAAATAATTTTTTTCTTGTCCATTCTGAGTCATCCTCGCCCACTCTAAAACAAATTTGAAGAGAAAATGAATATTTGAAAATAGAATGACTAATCAAAACTATTCTGCAATATATCTGACTTGAAATAAGAATCGTCATTTTTGGATGCAAAGATCATTTTTTGGTCTTTGACCCTTGATCTTTGACCTATGACTTTTACACGTGAAAATGACGATTCTGATTTTGAAATCAGATATATTTCAGAATAGTTTTGATTAGTTATGTGTGATTCTGAGAGAATCCTCCCACCATTTACGAAAGTATCTTCAAATTCAGTCAAAATTTCGGAGTTTGTAGAATTTTTTTCGCTGATCATTTTGGTTATAAAAAAGTTAAGTCTAGGCCTTGTGATAACAAAGAACAAGTCGAAATACTATAGAAGGCTCTTTCAAAAATTGAAAATTTCGAAAATCATTATAATGCGATATAATCACTTTGTGGTTCCCATGTCTTCAAAAATCGCGATTAGTCGGCGATATTGTTATATTGATACTGAGTTGCGACTAAATCATGGATTTACTGAATTTAATATTTTTCAATTCAGAAAAAGAGTAAACAGCAGTTCTAAACGAAGCATTGTCGATACAAATGAATAACTCTATTGTGTGAAAAATGACTATTCATAAAATAAATTTCTACTATTGATGTGATTAATTTCGTGTCGCTCTCTTATCAGGAGACATTCATGAATATCGGAATAAAAAAAGACACATAAAATACAGATAATGCAGCTAGATGGAAATAGGTATTGAGAGTTGAAACCAAGGGGGAAAGAGCGGAATCTGGTGTCTTGAATTCCATCGGACTCCGTTGATTCTTTGGGGTTCCTGAGGATTCTGGTAATTTTTCGAGATTCCTAAAGATTCCAAAGAATTTCTCCTGCTTCCTTAGGATTCCGTCGGATTCTCTATGACTTTTTAAAAGTTTTTTAATGAAAATTATATTATTTTGGAACCCTGAAATCCTCTGGTAGTTATTAGATTTTTGGATTCTATTTGCTTCTAGAATTCTGTTTGGCTCCCTAGGATTCCCTAGGATTCCATTAAATTATTTTGGATTTCGAATTCGAGGCTTCCGCTCTTTACCCCGTGAATAACTCACTGCTGTAGTCCCCCTGAGGGACATCAGAAAAACTCATTTTCGAATTTCAACTTGAAACTTTGTATAGAGAGAGGTCTCAATGAGAATCGTTTATTGTAAAAGTTTCAGCTCTCCTGAATGCTTTTGATGGCAAATACGAACATCAAAACTTGCCCCTACCAGCGACAATAGGTTACCAAAGCCGTATCTTAAGATAGGAACCAGGAATAGATCTGAAACTTTCACAATAAACGACTCTCATTGAGACCTCTCTTTATACAAAGTTTCAAGTTGAAATTCGAAAATGAGTTTTTTTGATGTCCCTGAGGAAGACCACGGCAGTGAGTTATTCCAATACCTAAAAACGCAGTATCTCAACAAGAACAAACTATGGGGACGAACCATTTTAGGATTCTTATCTATACTATGCGTCCTGTCTATAGGCAAAATATGAGCCCAAACGGAGGATGTCACCTGGGAAGGTTCCCTCGTAAGTAATATAACAAAATACTTCAATGCAAACTGAAGCTTTTAGAAGAGCCAGGCTGCAATAACTTTTGTAGTACCCTATCTATGTTTAATAGAATTTTTTGAAACTTTTTTTGACTTTAATTCTAACGAAATAGCATTTTTTAATTCAGTTTTTCACGCTGACTTAGAATATGATATTTAAAAAAAGTTTCACACAATAAATGATCTTGAAATTAAACAATTTTTGTAAAATAATTTAAATATGGCTGAATATACGATATGTGTAGTCATCCAACTTGTTTAGCGTTTTTCTCAATCAAACAGCAATCTAGTCGAAATAAAAAATATATATTTGTGATCAAGGTTCCACGCTCTATCGAACCATATATAAACAAACGAAAACAAAAATCTACTCTCATTTTACATTAATTGCACCTTACCTTTTTTGATGATTTTAGATGTTTACTGCATTTAGTGTTTTGACAATATCTTCATTAAAACAAAAGTTTTTTGAAAATTTTTTTTTATCAAAATGTTCAGAATTAAAAGCTCTACAAATAGTCTAAGTTTCATCCAAATCGAGGATCAACTTTGTGTATGTGATAAATGGTTTATGGGTATATTCTTGCGTAATATTAAGAAAAAATGCGATGAATTTTTATTTTGATCGTCTTTTAATAACAGAATCTCATTCCCATGGATAGAGCAAGTTCCGCTCTTTCAAACCTTATATTGCACTAAGTCGTAGAATTCCAAATTTGTGGATAAGTTTTCATGTACTTTTTAACATGATAGCATAAGAATAGTGAGTTAAGGGGCGTATGTTTTGTCGTAAAAATCTTTTTTCAATTATATATAGTACGATGCAGTTTCACCCGGGCTACATATTTTTACGAGTAAAATTCTGTTACAAATGAACTATTATGCAAAAGGAAACCACAAAGTGATTATATTGCATTATAATGATTTTCGGAATTTTGCAATTTTTGAAAGAGCCTTCTATAGTATTTCGACTCGTTCTTCGCTATTATAAGGCCTAGTCTTGACTTTTTAAGAACAGTTTATTTTATATTTGAGATAAGGAAAAAGAAACATCGCGTCGTACAATAAAAAATGATTGTTTTGGGGAAGTCTGGCGGAAGCTTGTTGTTTTTTTGGGAGGAATAATATTGTAGAACTTTTTACGCTGTATCTTCTGACGTATTTTACTTTTTTTAAATAAAAGATATCAAGTGATGACAAGATGAAATGAGAAAAAATAAATTCATCTTGCACGAAAAAAATATTATTTTCAGACAATCGAATATTGGTCGTTCAAAATTTTGTCCATGATCAAAGCAAAACGTGCAAATATAAAATTAATGATCTTATGGCAATTGTTATCATTTTCACGTTGTATGTTATGGTATATCTTATTTTATTTTATTTTATACGACCTATTGAGTGATTGAAAACTGAAATGCAAGATGTGGGTACTTGACCTGTCTCACATATTTGTGAAGTTGTACACAAAAATAGTTTTTATTGAAATTTCATATTATAGTATTGATTGAAGAGCAATTCAATAGAAGAAAAATATAGATCTTCGTTTTCTCTATTAATAAATAAAAATAGAAAATTTATTCAAACTTTCGATTAAGGATATAGAATAGTGACGACAATTACTTTTGGTCTATCCTAAGTAATAAAGAATATTGCAAATAAATGTGTGAAGAATTGAGAGTTAATTGGGTTCACTTTCTTAATTTATGTAAGATGCACGCAAAGCAAAAATAAAGTAAAAAAAAATTTTTTTGATTTTCATAAATCATTCGATAGAAAATTTCAAGACGGGCAAGAATATGTATATCTTGAGTTTTTTAAAACCTTTTTGCTGGTAGAAAAATGGAAAAAACTCGGAAGATGGGGAAAAACAGGTAATTTGGCAGGTTTTCATAGATTTTGTTTTTATTAAAATATATAACGAGACGGAATCTTCTAGTTTAATTTTTCTGATTTATCATAGAATACTGAATAAGAAACTATTTTTAAACCATATTTTTAGAACAGAGTATTAATTTACAAAATAATTTTCCAATGACATAGTTTTATCATTTTCGATTACTTCAAGTTTTTTTTTGAGTTTTCTCTTGAAATGGTAATTAAAATTTTTATGAAAAAATAAAAGGTAAGGAAACTGTTCGAGATATATGGTAATTGACTCAATTTTTTATGTTGATTCTAAATAAGATAATCTTATTGTAAAAAATTTAGTTTTGATAATAAAAACTGAGAAATATGAACAAAATCCTGACTATTTTCTTTAGAATTTGATAAAATCGGCTTTTCCCAGCGAGTAAAAGGAATTTTTGAAAAAAACTCTTCATAACTTTGAAGTTACGCATCTGATCAATCTAACCATGTATAAATATTGACTCTTTCATCTCTAGAAATATCTATAATAGACTTCCAAAATTAAGTTCCGGTTTTTGAATATGGTTCTTGAGAAATTATTTTGTGAATTAATACTTTGTTCTAAAAAAATGATTTAAAACTACTTTCTTATTCAGTATTTTATGATGAATCAGAAAAATTAAACTAGAAGATTTCATTTCGTAATATAGTTTAAACAAAGAAGAATCTATGAAAACTTGCCAAACTATCTGTTTTTCACGCCTTCCGGCTTTTTTTGAATTTTTCAACGAGCAAAAAGGTTTAAAAAATGTAAGGCATATATATTCTTGCCCGCCTTGAAACTCCCTATCGAATGGTTTATGAAAATCAAAAAATTTTTTTTTTTACTTTACTTTTGCTTTCCGTGCATCTTACAAGAAATTTCAGTAAAAACTTTTTTTTTGTTTCTTTTTCTTTCTTAGTTGGATTGCTTCTTCTTCTGTGCATTTTTATGATACTAGAAAAAAAAAGAGTGAAAACATGGTTCGATAATCAAGCGAGTCGTGCATTTTGAATCCTTTAATTTCCTTGATAAAAGTTAGGAAAAGATGAGGTAGAAATCAGCACTGAAAATAATTAGAAAATGTTATAGAAGTATATACTTTTTTCTTCATCAGTTTCGACTGTTGTGCATTCCTTTTAGTTGACAACTCGCAATCATTTGTAGGATGTTATTAACATTGATTATTTTTTTTTACATCTTTCATTAAGTCTTTTATTCTAAAACTGGTCAAAGTTTTTGTTTAAGACTCTCTTTTCGAATTTAAAATAATATTTCTTATGATAATTAAATCTAAGCAGCGTAGATTAAAGCGATTCACTAGGTCCCTCGACTGTACAAGTCTTCAATCATTAAGGTATCTGTTTGTCAGTATCAATAACTGAGCTAAAGTAGTGCACCTGGTATTCGCTCGAATATTTTCCGTTATGACAATACGATTACTGTAATTTTGTTTGTTTTTCTTTTTCTTTTTCTTGATGATTGATTATTTCATTTTTTCTGATAGTAATGTTTTCTTAGTTACAAACACCTTTGTTTCATTATTCTAATGTCTTTTCTTTCTAATTTCTCTTACACGTAATTTCCCTATTACTTTTTTTTTTATACCAAGCAACAAAGAGAAGAATAAATTATGAAGCATCTTTTGTTAACTGGAGTATAAACAGAAGTGAATTACTTCTTTTTTTTCTTGTCTCCTGTTTATTTTGAATAAGTAGTGCCCAGAGACGTATTAATATACCAGGAAAGACAAGAGTATTGCCAGTATACCGCATTTGAGGCTCCAACGATACCTCCAGTATAGAGTAATTGAGGACCCATGGAGATTCTCCACATTTCAGAATTTGAGGATCTATGCATACTCCCGAGTTACAGGATTTGAGAATACTGAGTCGAGAAATGATTGATTTACTTTTTTCTCTGGCATAAATAGATAGTTTACTGTGCGGACAAACACGGATACATGCAACTACATCGTCAATTTCGGGTTTTAGATCCTGACTACAGCTAAGGGAGTTATTTAAAGTACTTTTTGTTGTCAATCCTGACATAGAAAACTTCTCTCAATTATTTTTTTTCTTATTTTAGAATTTTTCCGATCAGTAAACTTATTCAAGTTGCTCGCTAAAAATTCAGTTTAACTAATTCAAATATGATTTTTTCGGCTTGCAATTTTTAATAATTCTCGAAAACTTCTGGAAGATTCTTTTCTCTGAATAAATTATCAATTTTGCTCTAAATTCGCTACCTTTATCTTTAATCAAAACTTTATTTCTAGAAAAAACTAATCAAATTGTTTTGCGAATTTACAAGTAACAAATACTTCATTCTTTGAAAGAATTGATTGGCCCAATCCACTCATCTTTCATGATGAAGCCTAAAGATTTATTGTATTGGTTTTATAAGCATATTTATAATTACAATCTTTTTATACCCGAACCTGATGAATATGATGATGATGATGTTCATCCACAAGATCCGGCAACTTTTCTTAAAAGGCAAAAATGTACAACTTGGCTGTACGTTTTTCTTCTCGTGGGTAAGTAAAATGTAAATTTTTCGTTTTAAAACTTAGATCAATTAATGAGTTGGCAACGCAACTTAGAGAGCTGTACATTACTGACCGAATTTTGTGAATTATGGATTTTTGAGGAGTCCTGAATCCAAAACTATGAAAAACATGACAGAGTATTAAGAAACTGTAACATAAAGACAGATCCAGGTTGAACGATCCGATCCGGAACCGATCGGTTACGGACAATTCTGGACATTTCATGGAAGCAGTATTCCGATGAACGAAATCGATGACTGGATTTGTTCGATTCCACCCGGAACCGACAGGAGCCTGTCAAAACCGGCAGCTGAATGCGATCATTGGAATACTGCTTCCATGTTTCATCGATTTCCAGTGTTTTCCTGTCGGAAATGGTGATTTTTCTTCCTCTTTCCGACCAGTTCGGGCGGTTTCCTGACGCTGGAATCTTCGTCCTGGGCTACCTAGGACGATGATTCTGGCTTCTCGATCCGTCTCGAACCAGCCCAGGACAATCAATCATATTGTAAGATTTTGCCCATATTCAAAGACCTTGTATGTATTTCATACGATCTTACGTCTGAGTTTTTGATCTGGGAGCAGGAAACAAATATTTTCCGCTGGTTTCGGCCGATTCCAAGGGATTTCCGCCCGGAACCATCCGGAATACATACAAAAAATAGAACGGATATTCTGGGCTGGAAAGCACCGTATCAGATCTGTTAACTTTCCTGCAAATCCTGTGTTCAGTATCATCTTGGAAAACTACGATAGTCGGACAGAATTTCTTCAGAAAATTTATGACATCCTGTTTCGAACCGTTCAGGAATATATCATATCTAACCGTAAACGCAGCGCAAAAGGCCAGATTCAATCCGATATTACTCGGGTCGATAATTCCCACTTCCGAATCCGGCAGGAATCTGCAGAAAATGGTAGCTTTTCCATGCATTTCCGGCAGCTTCTCGCACAAATCCCATCGGAAACGATCAAAACTATCATAAACAAAATCCTTATCCAATCGGAAACATTCCTGAACCTCCATCTATCTAGCCGGGAATAAGCCAGATTTTAGACGTATCGGATTGTTATACCCGCCTCCCAGGTCGATGATTCCTGAAGCCGTATTCCACAAATTTCCGGCTAAAACCTTCAGAAGACTCAGCGTTTTCAGCAGAAACCCTGCCGGAACATGGCAGGAATTGATTTTGGACGGAAGAGAACGGATCCAATTACCGGATCTGTTCAACGGGAATACTGCTTCCATGAAATTTCCGGAGTACCACGGAACCAGCCGTTTCTGTGCTCAATTGCTCAACCTGGGAATGGGATCGGATGTCCTAAAAACCAGAAAAATGGACCCAGAAGCCTTAACAAACAGAGCAATGAATCCGAAAGTCATAAAAAACAGAACAATGGAGCCGAAAATTCCAAAAACATAACAAAGTCACAGCGACTGGATATGACGGGATGCGCTTCGTATGTTTTCATCGTACGGAAATATTGGATCCAGAGTTGGTAATCCTATGGGAGACAACCATATCTCAGGTTCATTAGGAAGAAACATTTCGCGAGGAAACTATCGAATTTTTTCCTCGAAACTTCCTCCTCGCTTCGGTCGGATATGATAGGAAAGAAAGCAAAAAAACGCGACAAATTCCTTCCCGGAGTACTGCTTCTATGAAATTCCAGAAAACTTAAGGAAAACTCCGAAACCGCTCATTTTCTTGCCGTATTCTTCGACCTGAATAAGGAGTTCAAGAAGCTGAAGCAATCCAAAGGATCTAAGGAATCCAAAAAATCTAAAGAATCCAAGGAATTCATGAAATTCAAGGACTCCAAGAAATTGAAGGAATCCACGACATCCAAAAAAAAAGCAAGGAAGTCAAAAATGCGAAGAAAACGACGAATATCAGAGATATCAAGGAATTTAAGGATTCTAAGGATAACAGTATGTGAAGAAATTCATAGAGCAAAAGATAAGAATCGTGTAAAAGCTGATGGTAGTTATGTAACTAAGAGTCTCGAATGTATGTTAGCAATTCTACTGCTTGGATGTGTGAAAATTGCATTGTTGACGCTACACATTCCAATGCGTATAAGTTTATTCATTTTCTTCGCGAACAATGCAGTTTGTGATGGAGGTGCAGTGAAAGCACGTCATTGCCATGCGATAGAAAAGAATACGTGGAATAGGTCCGTCCTGACTTGAAATATTCTGTAGACGAATTTTTTCTAAAGTAGTTGCTATTGAAAAGTAGCATGTTGTATGCTTAGACACAATTTGAATCGAACTGTATTTATTATATGTATGCTTTCCAGGAACGTATAATAAATGAATTTTATAATTTATAAAATAAACTTTTACATTTGACTTGATCGAAAAGATCAAGTTATGGTGTTGATGTTACTGTTCGTGTAATTAGTTCCTAGAATTTCTTTAATCTCTTACATTCCTCATACTTCTTGAATTCTTTCACTTCCTTGATTTCCTTGACTTCTTGAATTTTATGCATTCCTTGAATTCTGTACATTTCTTAAGCTTCTTGTAGTACATTGGTAGCTGCATACGTATCAGTTTCTCAGTACTTTAGTTGATGCTTATTGGTTTTTGAATTCAGAATTCCTCAAGAACTCGTAATTCACGAAATTCGACAACATCTATCTATTGTCAATTCCAGAAGTAAATGAAGAAAACTCTGGGAGAAATATCTCCCGGACGGATACAGCTAGCAACCTGCGGTTTTCACCGATCGAAAGAGAAGGAATGGGACCATCTTTTTCTCTGATAATGTATAAGATGAAATCCTTGTAAAGCTAATCATATTCAAAGAACATTTAAAAGAACCCATGAAAATGACCTGCTAGCTGAACAACGCAAATGGTTATCTTATTACATTCTAGCATTGTGCAAATGGAATCATGTACTAACGTGTGCAAATCATAGAGAATTTTACTGATTTTTTAGTAAGTTTTTGCACTTTTTATCATAGTAGCTTGGGATTTCGATGAAAATGTAGGAAAAAGTAAGAGAGCGCATTGTGTCTGGAATTATAGATCTTAAGTTCCTCTATCTAAATCAAAGGTCAAAATCAAAACTTCATCTAACTAGTAGGTCTAAAGATGCTTCCACGCCTTCTCTTTCGATTGGTGAAAACTGCCGATCGCTAGCTGTATCCGTTCGAGAGATATTCCTCCTAGAATTTTTTCCATTTACTTCTGGAATCGACAATAGTTTTAGTGAAGACTACGAAGATTTTTGATAGACATGTAGAGCAAGAAAAGAGTGATACAAGGGTCAAGAACAAGAAATAACTTCTCATTAATCGTTTTCTAAAAATAGCTAATAGATAGTTGAAATTTCAGTCTTGTATATAGTCATGTACAAAAAGACTCATTAATAGTGATGAAAAAACTCGAATCTGGTCTTATGAAAATTTGCATTCAAAGATTTTTAACTAACCTTAATCGATAGTGAATTCTATCAAGTAATTATTATTACACAAATTATTTGCACTTTGCTAAAAGTCTATACTCAGACTGTACCTATAAGCAGGAGCATCAGATGTTTGAAAAAGATTTGAAAGCACTGTATGAATGCATGTCGATATCACTAGATTTTAATATTTGAAAATGAAAAAAATAACTGAGAAAAGAACAAAAGGTATTTAGTCCGTTCGAAACTGTTGAAGTTTTTTTATGTTATAACAAAAACGTTTGATAAATGTCGTTTATTCTTCATGTCATAAAAATCGTCAATTTTATCGTAATGTATGAGCCGGTTAACCGTGCAGTTAATTGCTATAAACCATCCAAATTAGTGATTTTTTCCTAGTTCACTCAACAAAATCGCAAGTGATTGATGGTTTCGACAAAAAATTACCGATTAATCGCGAATCATTGATCAAAGCGAGACAATTTTGATGACACAAGCCATTATAACGCAAAACAATCTGAAGAAAACTTTGACTCGATAAGCACATGTTTATGTAGAGTTGTCTAGTCTAG
>JAJEKB010020331.1:209064-243190 GCA_022393335.1 Macrotrachela quadricornifera | reverse complement strand
AAAAATGATAAATCTATCAGAAGTTTGTCAACTGATAAGTTAAATGTGCAATGAAATTTATGTTCAAATGGATGTTCTTGGTTACATAAAATCATTAGTCAACAATTTCGTCTTTTATCTTTCCATATTCTTGATTTTCTTGCTTATCAGCCAAGATTCTGGATATTTGTAAACTACGAGATGACCCACAATGAGTCTCAAATCGAGTACTGATATCATAGGTAGATCGAGCTCAGTTAGTTGATTCCACAATGACCTGCAATGACCCATATTTTTTGCTAGTCAGTAGTCCCAACACATTTTTTCAATTTCTCATATATTTATAAGTTTTACAGGGAGGAGTTTCTTTCTGTGTACCTCTCCATTTTGTCATCAAATGGAATGTTTCTTCATAAAATAACAAGGTTTTATGACGAAGGCTGTAGAAAAGCAGAGCCTGATTTGTGTAGAGAGAAGTCATCCTGGTGTAGCTAATTATTTTCAACCCGTTTAACGTAGATTAAGGAGAATTTTGTTCATGAAACCTTGTTTTTATATAAGAAAAACCAAACATTCCATTTGACGAAACAATGGAGAGTTAGATAGGAAAAAACTCGTCATTGTAAAACTTAGGAACACATGAAAAATTGAAAAAATATGTTCCTTCTATTCCATTTTCTGAAAGAAAGAGTTATAGGGCGTTTAAATACGCCGGCTAAAATGCTTAAAGTTTGTGTGTCTGTCCGTCCGACCAAGCCAATCAGAATTCAATATTCGCTAAACCAATGAAAACCCACTGGTAGTTATAAGAAAAAATCGATATAGGTTTTTGCGGTCGGGGATTCGAATGGTATTATTAGTTTCTATATAGTGCATATATAAAAAATAGAAAAGATTATTTCTATATACTTTATATAGAAGTATTAAAAAACTATTTCTATATAATCAATATAAATAGATAGAGAGTGCAATATTAATATGGTGAAAATAGAAAAATGAACAATAGTATTTCTATACAATTAATAGTGAAAGATAAAATATACTATTTTTATATTATTAATATAAAAATATATGAGAGGAAACCACAAATAATGTTTTTTTTTATTATCAATGAATAGAAGAATAAAAATATATGCAAACGTATAGTAGAAAACGAATAAAGTAGTATGTCATTAGAATTAGCGAAAAGAATAAATTGGTTATATAGGAAAGTGATAGAAATATTTTGTTAATCTCGATTATTCTAGTAACGATGGATGTTTGAGAAATTTTTTTGACTGCTGTTGGCGTTGAAAGATACCTCGGCTTTAAAGAAGACGAGCTGAAAATATTCACATTTGAAGTTAGAAACTGTTTTACTAATAGAAATATTAGAGTATTATTTTGTTGAATAGAATTTTATTATAGATGTATTTCTTTGACGATTAATAAAATTTGATCAGGGATTTCATAAGAAAAATACACATGAGATCATACGAAATCAGATAATAACAGAGAAGATCGGCATTTATGTCTTCCTTCATGTGTCTTTGTTTACGATTCTTATATAATCTGATAAAATCTGATTTATTAGTAACATGGAATCCGACGGTTTCCAATTGTCGGATCCAGTACGGTTTATTCGACCTGGGGACGCTTTGAGAAAAATACGTTTTCAATATTTTTCCGTTTCGGGAGTGGATATGAATGAATAAAGAACACAGATGCAATACCAACACCTATATCCTCAATATACGTGTTGCAAAGAGTAGAGTATTTTCTCTTTTGTCGAGTTTAAGAGGTTAACAGAGGTGGGATGAGACTCAATCAAGACAGCAGATTGTGACCACAATTTTGATCTTGCTTAAGGATCTCAGCAGATGGTTTATTCTCTAAGTCAATTGAAGATAGAATCAAGTCGAGAAAATTTATATTCAGTTACAGATTTAGCATAAAATTAAATGGTAAAGATAGAATTATTTGTGACTAAGAGACGTCAATAAGATTAGAAAGCTTAATCGTAAGAAATTTCAGTTTGATATTGAGTAATTATTTATTTTATGGTTAAAAGAATACAACAAAGAGAACGTGGTAATTTGTAGGCCATTTTTTGGACCGATCTAAATCTCACTGCTCGTAACAGAATTTGATCTACAAAATTAATGGCAAACATTGTTGATACATAGTATTAAAATGATGTTTAAATATTAATCCAAATTTATCAAGGTGATAAGTTTGAAAATACCCAAAGTGAAGACTATTGAAACGAATATTAAGATCAGCAAAGCATAAAGAAGATGAACACCAGAAAGATATCTTGAGGGTGTGGATATGGATGTGTACTTAGATCGTCTCTTCAGGTCATGAACACCCACACCCGACCTCAAGATTACGTCGAATTAGAAAATGAAGTCGTTCGGAAAAAGTTCAACTGTGATGAAGTTTATGGACTACAAAGAAAACGTCGTATAAAGTTGATCAAATGGAAAAATAAAAGAAATATCTCGATGATGTAAACAAGACTGTCTCATTCAGCAACTGTGGTGTATACTGAAAAATCAATATACAAACTGAAATTATTATGAAGCTACAGGTTATACTAGATTATAATGAAGAGAGATACGGTAGTGATTTATTATATCAACTATCAACATACTATACATATCTTAGACTGTCTATAAAATGATATAAAAAGATGGCATTTGAATTGATATTTGAAACCGCAGTAGTTAATAGTTATTTGATTTACAAGGAGAGCTATGCCGAAAGCGACATAACTGTTTTACAGTTCCGTGACAGTCTTGTACAATCTTTACTCGTTGATGTGCTATTCAAGAAACTGAAACCTGGTCCGAAAGAACAATCAGCAAGTCGTGTAAAGCGCAACCCCGCTGATCACAAGCTCGAAGAAAGAGAAGGATCTGCATGCATCGTTCGAAGATGCTACACTGGTTACTACGAGAAAATCACTTGACAGTAAAGAAAATAAAAACGTTCTGTTTTAATTGTGACCGAGAAACATCACATTATACAAGAAATAATTCAAACAACGTCGGGGGCAAAGCAAATGGTACATTATGTGTTATCTGTCACTTAGGAAAAAGCTGTTAGCGCAACCCCTACGGAATTAAAATGTGAAACATGATATAACTGTTTTTCTTACTTTCGACATAGATGTCAATTCTGTGTATTATAGAAAAAGTTTTCCTTTCAGTCTCTGACATAAATTTATGACAGTACAGAAAAGAGTTGCTTCATATAGTACCAAGCAGTACGTTCACATTTCAATGATTCTTACAAAGTTCTACAAAAAAGTCGATTAATAAACACTATACTTGAAGACGTCACCGAGTCTGTCGGTCACGGTCTGTAGGAGGGGGTAGCGGATGCAAATTTCTGCCCTTAAACACTTCAACACCTCTTTCAGATCGTGCTTCACAAAAAAAGAAATGATAGTATCTTCTATTAAGCTTCTGGTTAAGATATAGCGAGACCCACCAATAGATCTCATCGCCGTAAGTATGTTAACAATGCCTGTTCAAATTGAAATATAACTACTAAAACATCAACCTAATTTATTTATTAGTTGATGAATGTTATAGATAATCTCAACTAAACAGTTCACTAAATCAAATTAATGATTTGTCTCTATTGTGTCTTTCCGATAATTTTAATTGTTCTTTTTAAGTAATGGAGGTTCGACTACATTATTTACAGATATTTCATTGGTTAATCAGTTAAGAAAAGATCATCAATAATTAATTTTTGCTTTATGAGAATTCAACTCTTTATAAATCAATAGTTTTCCTTCGAATCAATCGACTAATATTAGTTTATCAATGAGTTAAATAAAATTATCAACTTTGCCTTTATACATCAGGTTGTCACTATGTCAATTAAAATAATTATTATCATTGACAATTGAATAGATTATTAAGAAGATTTATTTTCTTTTTTTGGTTTCTTAATGTGAAGGTTGAATGTTTAATAAATCCTAATGAAACTCAATATCTTTCAGCACATTTAACAATATTGCCCGATGGTTTTCTTGTTTTATCATCAACAATTAATTGAAATTATATTTTTGTCAAAACCAATTTCGTTAAAACTAAAATAATCAATAAATGAGAAGTATAATGAACTCCTTATTAATTCGTACTCTCACTTTCGGTGATATAAAAGAATTGTATTTTCTCAATATACAATTAATATTGTGATGAAAACCCAGGTGACTACATAGACCTGTTGTATTGAACGGTTATTATACAGAAAAAAAATCAATTATCTAATGATATTTTCTATCCATTTTTGTTCACTCAAAAAAGGATGGATTAAGATGAAGTTTATTTTTGAGCAAAATGAAAAAATAATATAAAAATAGTGAAATACAATATAATTAAATATTGAAAAATAGACACGAATCAAAGATTAAAAATAAAAAAATAAAAAGAAAACAATCGACTGCATTGAAAGATGATAATATGACACATAATCGAACGAATAATAATAAGGACAAGAAAGAAGAATGAAAAGCGATAGTATATTATTCACAACGTAAAATTTCGCTGGACATACTTTCTTCTATATAGTTCGACTGTAGAATCTCCTTTGATTCCACTTGCTTTTTTAAGCACTTCTTCCGTTATCAAGTTAGTCAATAGTTCAGCACCCATAAGGGAATGAATATTTAGTTGTGCACAATGTCCTCCTGTCATATTTGCAATTTCTTGAAAACTGTTTCTAGCAAAATCATTTATATAGAATGCATGAACAGGAATTTTCTTATTTTTCAATTTTTTTAATTCAGATACATAGTGTGTTGGTTTATTAAATTTAGTATTCTTCCAGTATGCTTCACCAAAATATTCTCGTTTCTGTTTAACATTTCCTTCAGTATTGGGTACTGTATCTCCTATCAAAATGACTTGAGAAATTGAGCCTGATATTTTACTTTCGTTAACTGCATGTTGTAAACCAATTTCAATGGCTTCATCACGCGATTCACCTTCAATATTGACAGTATTTAAGAATATTCTTAAATCATTAGGTCTTGTATGCCAAGAAGATATCTGTAAAATTTTATCTTCTTGATAATCATAATTTCGATAGATAACAAATTGCATTTGAATCACATTACTAGGTAATTCTTTAGCCTCTAAAATATCTGAAGCTCGATCAAATATTGTACAAATTGTCTCTTTAACAATAGATAATAAGAATGACATTGAACGTGCTGCACTCATAATCACAATTGTTCGAGAAGGATTTTTTACGATATATTCTCCTTGATTTTGCTTAGTCAAAAATCTTTTTATAGATTTCATATCACCTTTACATAATGAATTTAGAAAATCTTTGGAAATTTTATGATCATGTTTATATTGTTCTATACTAAGATTTTTTGCACTACATTTACTTTCATAGAGTATATTACGTGCTTTATTTATAGTTTCATAAAGTTCAGGAGATGAAATGTTATTAAGTTTATCTTTCCAAGTAGAATCCATAACCCATTCTAAATCTTTATCTAATAAAATCATGCTAAATGATCCTTGATCACCTTGCCGCGCTCCTCTTCCCATTATTTGATATTCTTCAGCTAATTCTCTCGAAAAAAATGTTTGAAGTACATGAATACCTCCATTAGATAATATCTGTGGATTATCACATATAAAGTCAGTTCCCCGTCCAAATATTCGTGTTAATAGTGTCACTTTTCCTATTGTTGCTGCACGTTTAATGTATAATTCTCTGTCTTTAACAGTAACTTCCTCTGTTACAATTTGTGCATCATTTTTCCTTGAATAAAATTCAAAAGAATTGTAAAATAGCATTAATTTTTCTTTCGATTCAAAAAACACAAGAATTGCACGATTAGAATTACATATAGTATCAATTTCTCTACAGATTCTCATAAAATATTCTGACTCGTTCACTGCATGTACATTAGTAGCTGGATTATACTTGCGATTATTTTTTCCAAATACAGATGGCATAAATGTATTCTTGTTTACTTCATAGACATTCTTAAGTATATCTTTTTCTGATTGAACAAGAGTCTTTAAAGTACCTGTTACACCTGCAATATAAGCGAAATCATGAGGTATTTCAGCATAAGAAAAGTTTCCACAAATGACAATAAGACCTACATTCGTTTTTAGATTACTCTCTGTAATATTACCTTTTTCATATTCATGATAATATGCCCACATTGTATTATAACCATATATTAAATAATCTATTACACGTTCATCCCAAACATAAGCAATCTTATTATCTCGTACAATATATGTTGAAGACTTGAATGTTTGTAAAGCAGCCAACATATCTTTAATTGCTTCATCAAAGAGAAAAGTCCAATTACTATATTGATTAGTACAAGTTTTATATGCTAATAGATCTTTTACATTAGATGATGTTATTGATGTTTTATTTTGCCATATTGAATCTAATAACATCTTTATTGGAGGATCGTTTAGAATTACAACAGGTCTATATGTCCCACCATAGAATCGTTCGCTCAAAAAAACATCTACTTCATCAATTAACAATATTTTTTGACGTGTATTTGTTTTCATATCAACAGCAGTAAGAGCATTTTGATTTGTCAAAATCATATTACTCACTGTTTTTCGTATGTCACATTGTTCATTGATAAACTGTTCACATAATTTATCAAAAGTGCCGTATTTAATACGATCTTCAACCCCGAATGCTCTGAAAATAGACAAAAACTCATTCTTATCTCGATTACTTAAAACTTCACTATAACATGAACAATCGACATTTATGCCCGTCAGAGCAAAAACACAAGCAGTTATTGCCATAACAACTGATTTACCTTCACCTGTACCAATCTCTACTAAATTATTAAATAAACTATTAGAAATTCTTCCTACATGTGGTATACGATATTCTCCAACTGTTGCATCAGAATTATAACCAATACCTAAAAGTCGAAAAATAGCAATAACCTGTGCAACATGAGGTATCAACAAATAAGATTGTGCTATTTCGATTCCACGTAATGTATTATAATGTTGGGTATTTTTCAAAGTCCATACAGCAAAAATATGTGCTAAAATCTGAGGAATTTCTTGTATAAAGGCATAATTCCACGTGATCGGTTTCGATGTATGAATGACTGATTCAACAAGATATTTGATTTGTGTTACTAACGCTTCGACATCAGGCTCTTTGCTAGTATTCACATCAATTAATTGAAGATTATTTTTTACTAATTCATCATATTTTTTTCGAAAATCTTGATATCGTTTACGTAAAATATCTGTCGAAATTTGATCTCCAGTTAATTCACTGAGAACATATTCTAGATCATCCTGTTTTTGCATTTTATCACGTCGTCTTCGCCAACTTTCTCCAGCTAAACAAGAATGATCGTTAATTAATCTTACACCTACATCTGATTTTTCCGATTCGATAATCTTTTCTAATTCGACAATCAATTTCATAATACCTAAAAGACCTTGTTTTTCTTTGTAAAATGTAAGTAATTCATCTATTTTTGTATTGATTTTCCTATCAAACATGGAGAGATTTTCTGCAAGAAATTTCATTTTGATCAATATTTTAGCAGTATTAACAATCGATATGTTTGTCATCATTATTTGTTTACATAAAGATTGAACTTTATCAAAAATATTTTCTTCGGCAATTTCCAAAACTTGTCGAATATTAATTTTTGATAAATGTATATGTTTTTCGAATGGCTCAAGATGATTATAATACATTCGAAAATCATCTGTATCTTTTATTAAAAGTTCTGTTTTAGATGTTACAGCAATAAGTTTAGTAGATATTGTTTGAACCTTTTTTTCTAAATTTATTTCTAAATGATCTATATCAATTGACAATGGTAATATATCCTTAAATTTGGAATTTATTGATTTTAACATTCTCATTGAATTCATAATATTAGTAAAAAATTCATCACGTTTTATTCCGAATTTTATTGTATTATCATTAATAAGCTCAACATTGAGTTGAGCATTGAAATGATTGACTAGATTTTCAATTTCATAAACCATATCTTTATACAAGGCAATGCTCTTCATTACTTTCAACAAGTTCTCGACTAAATGATTTTTCGATCGACATTGATTAATTTTCTCTACAAATGTGTTCCATTTCTTGCTTAGGGTTATTATTTTATGCATTTCAAAAATATTCAATTCCTTTCGAGCAGATCGAAATTTGTTCGAATTATCATTAAAATATTGATACATTTTTTCAATATTTTTTTCGGCATCACGCAAAACATCTTGCGAAAGCAATACATCGACTTTTGTATCTAACGTACGAGAAAAATCGAGATAAATAAGAACATCACGGAACGCATTTTCAACTATTTCTGTTTGTTCAATTGATGATATATCAGCTAAAGTTTCACAGCAATTTAAAAATCCTTTTCTTATTAGAAGACGAACACTGTTATGAATTTCTTCGATTTGTGGAATATGAATAGTCAAACGTGTTTTATATTTCAATATTTTCTTGATAGAATTAAGAGCAGATTGAATATCTTTCTTATCTAAAGACGTTTGAATATTTGTCCGGTATATGTGAAGTTTTCTCAAAGTTTGGTCACGTAATTGATCGAGAAGTTCATATAATTTTTCTTTCTCAAATTGCTTAGCAAGTGATCCTATTTTATCAATAAATTCTTCATTCTGATCTACTTGACTGAAATATGTGTTCAAAGTTTCTTTATGTGCTTCCTTTTCATTGATCATGACCTCTTCTAATTCATCAATCGTCAGTTTGAATGAATTTTGTAACTCATCCGGTAAAAACTGTAATGCGTTTTTTAATGAACGAATTTTTACTATTCCTTCAGCTAAAACTGTAGGTATGTTGTCTTTAGCTAAAGTAAAATTTTGTCCGACAATTCTTAATATTTCTTCGTGAGCTTGATGACATTTTGAACCACGATCGGAAGTAGTTGTCTTTAATTTAGCTAAAATATTTCTAGGTGGATCGATAGCATAGCTATAGACATCTTCAAAATTATGTCGATTTAAAATGTCAGTAACAAGATTTTCTAATCTTTTAGTTAGTGTTTCACATTTTTTATTCACATCACCTGATGTAGAACAGTTTGTTAATTCACCTCTTACACGAGTCAAATTTTTCATAGCTTGTTCAGCTTCAATAAAACTTTCAACATCTAGCAAAGTTTCAATAGAATTGAGACCAGTTAAAAGAATATTACATAATGTTTTATTAATGCTCTTGCCAAAGTTTTGAAGACGACTTTTAGTTTGATCATCGAGATACTCGAGAATCTTTTCTTTCTTTAATACAAGTCTAGCTATCTCGATATTATCTTTGATTCTCTTAATGTGTTCTCCATTATTTTCGTAATCTTTAATGATTGTTCCATCTAAACAATTTGTACTATACTCAGTATCATTCATTAGTTTATTTAAAGAACACTGAAGATCATGCTTAATACGATCCAAAGCTATAGGATTTAAAAGTTCATCATTAATATGAAGTAAATGGCTATCAACAATTGCATAATCACCTTTCTCTATATAATTAAGGATATTTTTATAGGCTTCTCCACATTCTTTGACTAACTCTAGTTGATACTGTCTGTATAAAGATTGGTATCCATTATTTTCAAATTCCACTCCACAGAGACAATCTACACGACTCAATGTTAGTGCAATGACTAATTGCTCTTGTAATTCTTTAATTTTGTTAGAAGTTTTGTATTCTTCCATCTTATGACTTAAATGACGATAATATTTAATACATTCTTGTTGGAAACGTTCAATTTTCAAATTTCCATCAATTGATTCAAAAAAATGTGAAAACTTTTTTAAAGAAAACAATTGACGTAAATTCATCTCTAATTCTTCAAAATATTTAACAAGATCTTTTTGAGAATAATTCTCAATAGAAATATTAAAACTCAAAGTTTTCTTAATTTTTCCTTCAAGTGAACGATCATATTTATCTAAATAATTTTTTAAGAGTTCATCAATATCATCAGCAATTTCTACTATAAGATGATAACTTATTTTTTCACAATGTCCTACATAGATTAATGCATTGTTTATCGTAATTAGGTCTGATCTATCAATGAATTCATATGATTTTTCAAGTTGAATATTATGTTTTGTTTTTTCATAAATAGTTTCTTCAAATGATTCTTGATTTTCTATAATTGATTCATTAAGGCTTAGAGAATCAATTAAGATTTTTTCCTTCGCTTCCATTTTCTGTAATTCATTTTGAAATTTCCTAATGCTCATATTTAACACATCAATATTGTCAAATCCGTGATCTTTCAAATAATTCAACGGTTCAGTCTTTGGAGATGTTTTCTTAATTGCACGAAATAGAAAAAATTTACTTGTTCTATCATCCTGTTGTGAATTTAGTATTCTATATTCTTCAGCAAATGATTTTAATTGTTTTAACTTATCACTTAATTGACACTTGTCAATTTTTATTCTTTCGATTTCTGATGATTGTTTTGATTCATCTTTTCCTTTGGGAGAAAATGATTCCTTCGAAAAATTCAAATATTTCTCAATCCTATTGAAAACGGTCTGTACACATTTTAAAACATGTTGTAATATATTTTCTCTGTATTTTTCTAATTCAGGAAACTTGTCTTGCAATTTACACAATTGTTCTATTCTTTCAATGATTTCTTGTGCTATACAAACATTATCCGGATATTTTAAAGTTAAATTAAGTTTTTTTAAACGTCCTTCTAAATGTTGAGCATTTTCTTCTAATTTAGTTTTCAGACGACTCATCAATGTATCATATGCTCCTGGACTAGCATTGTTGATCCATTCTGTATTCGTTAAACATGATAATGATCGTACAATTTGTGTACAATCGATGTTTTCTGATTGCTCATCAATAGTATAAAGTGACTGATTGGCATTTTCTTGTAATTTCTGCATATAATTACGTATGTTTTCACTGGTATTAAAATATGTTTGAGCAGTCTTCAATTCAACTTCTGGGATCCTTCGAATCACGTCCATATCTTTTACTAAATTCTTTATTTCGTCTAATGTATGATAATCAGTTTTCTCGATAAGTGCTCGAATTCGTTGACTTATTTCATCGAAATATTTGATAATCTTCGCGACAAAGTCATCAAAAATTTCATTCAAATCTTTCGTGTTATCTTCAGATAGATGTTCTATATTGTGTTTCTCGGGGAGTTCCGCATCTTTCTTTTTTAACATTTCGATATATTTAGACGTATGTTCTCGAAGCACATAATTTTCTTTGGCGGATTTCAGTGTGTCTATGTCATTCATAAGGATTTCTACGGCATCATTAGTTATTCCAGTTCTATCTTGCTGTAAGATAGGATCTACTCGATCAGAAAACATACTGAGATGTTGCAGAAGTGATTTGACAATATCATTATATTTCTCAACAATTTGTTGATTCAAATGTTTTTGTAGAGTATGAACAGATTGAAATATTCGAACAAGAATCTCTGCAATCTGTTTGAAATCATTGGTTAGAATCAAGTCCTGTGCAAATTGCACAAGATCTTGAAAACGTTCACCGAACTCTTGACAATGGCTAGTATAGTCTGCTTCGAGTTCGTTAAACGACGTTTTGAGCATACGAAAATTGTCCAAATAAATTCCAATCAAAGGACTGTGTAAATCTTCTTCTTTCAAAATGCGTTTTCTTTCCTCGAGCTGCAGAGTAATATTTTGAATCAACTCTCTAGATGATGGTAAAGATGATTCTAAATGTTCACTTATGATTTGAATCTGCTGAAGATATTCAATAGCACTTATATAATCTTGAATGTCATCTTCTTTTAATTCATATTGGTTATTGATAATACAATTAAATTTTTTTATTTCTTCACTAATGTATTCATGAACATAATTACTTATCGAACATTTGCATCCTTCATAAACTTCTCGAATCTCATCTTGTTCTAATAAATCTTTTAATTTTTTCAAATCATTCAAATAATATAGCACAAGTTGATTGTCCTTGAGTTTCATGGCACAGTCAATACGAACTTGGTCTCTTTGGATGTGAGTGTCAATACTCTTTCGTGTTTCACTACTCATAGAACAACGAAATACTTCCTCTGGATTTTTAATACCTACCAGATCTTTCAATTTTTTAATTAATGCTCCTGGATGATCACAAATCGGATCAATTTTTAAAGTCTTGTCTGCAGCTTTTACAATCATATCTTTTAATACTTCTACGAAAGCGGTATCGTTCTTTAACTCTTTATCCTGATCGACCTTCGATTTTTTAATATCCGTCAATAAAGCATCGATACATTGTTCTCTAGGGTATTTTGTAAATGCATACAATACAGCTCCTAATTTCTCTTTTATTTCAAGTACCATATTGACCAATATATGTGCTAACTGCTGAATACCTTGTCCTCTACCACCTAAAGTATCATAACTTGATAGAAGAAGTAATTTGACGCTTTGAGTCTGCTTGATAGCTTTGATCATTCCTACAGAATTCGCAATATCTACTTCAGGACCTGTCGTATCAGCAAACCCTGGTGCATCACATAGAGTAATAACTCCATCCTCATGTGGACCAAGAATATCTGTCAATTTCACTGTAACAGGTGCAATATAGCGTGTTTCTGATCTATTAAATGGACAACTAATAATATTTTTTAATTGCGGATTTTTAGTCGATCCGTCTGCCATAATATGATATAGAGACTTTCCAGGAGCAATTTCTACTGTAGTTTTTATCATTTTACAACCTGCAAGGAATTGAATGATGGTCGATTTTCCTGTGCCAGTATAACCTAGTAAAAGAATAATATCTCTATCACGAATGAAGTCCGCTGTTTCGGCCGCTCTTAATAGAAGTCTTTCTATTTCCGGCACATTCAATGGTGTGATCTTCTTCAAAAGCTTGTTCAAGCAATTTACTACGGATTGATAATCATTGCTAGCTTGATACCCATCTAAATCGCTCAGAATGGTTTGAATATTTTCGGAAAGCAGTTGTTCTCTTTTCAGTTGATTTTTTAGTTTGTTTAAGTTTAAAAACGCTGCCTTTTCTAGCTGTGGAAGTATACAATCTTCTAATAATCTTTCTTCGAAATGTATGAGATGTTCCATAATGGTTTTTTCAGAGCACGATGGCATTGAAGCCGAATCGTTGCGTAGTTCTTGAAGATAAGAACGTTTTTTACTTTTTTCATCTAGAACTATAGTGGTAGCATCTAATGACTGAGTAGATACTTCACCTGTTTGATCAACGGGTGCAACGGACGTCAGAACGGATAGTTCTTCCGAAACTTTTTGTAATTCCTGTAACTCGCTGAGAAAATCCGATCCGTCCTGAGCCTTTCCTCTTCTTCCCAGTCTTTTAAAATTCTCAATTCGTTCGATTGTGTTTTTTATTTCTTCCTGCAGTACATCTACGTTCTTCAAGTTATATCTTCCCAGCCCTCTACTTAATTTATATTCTAGTTCATGAATTTTATTTTCATTACCTTTTATCAGGATACTTGTGGTTAATGGTAACATAGTAACTTCTTGTTCCGAAAAATTATTGGGTGTTGACAGTTTAACGTTGACAGCTGTTAACAAGTTCTTAACAATTAATGTTGCACTATAAATTGGATCATTTTGCTGCTGCAAAGTTCTGACTTGTAAAACATGAGATGGATAAATTTTAGTAAATTGTTCCTGTAATTCATCTGGAACATCATCACTTCTACTCACTGGATCAATATATTCGGCTCGATTGATAGCTCCATCGGTATTGAATTCTAATAAAATTCCAGTACAATGAGAATTTTCCAAATAATATGGAATAAGCACAATCCGTTTCCCTGTATGATCTTTGTTTTCATTGTGCACATATAACTCGAATTGGTTTTGTACATTTTCATAAACAGTGGGTAACACATGAACTGTTTTTGAATAAAAATCGGGAAACTGTTGACGTGATTCTTCTAGTTCATTCAATAGAAGTCTTTGGATGCGATCATCCTGATACTGCATGTTAATTGACATTTCTATATAAAATATAGTATATAACACTTGATGCCGCTATCACGCAAATTAATGCTTGAAGAAACAAATATTCACAAGTTGACCTAAAAATGCCACATTTATGCATCATTACGAATGCTATAGATTGTGTATTTTTCGACACACTCTCACAAAGATCTCAGTCCTATTCTATGGGATACGACATGCCAAATGTTTAAGTTTTCCGCATGTTTTTTTTTAAATATTTTTTTGAAAGTAAATGTTAGTGGAAACCCTGTTTAAAACTTACTGTTCAAGGTAAAAATAAATGCTGCTCTTTGAACTTCAAAAATTAAAAATCAATCTTCTCTATGTATAATTATCATTCTTTGTAGAAAATATCTATTCTTCATTTGTGGTGTTTCTCCGATGGAAAACGAAAAGATGAAAGGTAGATGTGACGCCACCTGTTAGATATCCACCTCCTTCTGTAATACAAAACTTGGGTTTCAGTTGAGGCTAAGTTATGATAGTTTCCAAATGTTCCCTACGATTAGGACCATCATTTGCAACTGAAGAGTTAACTAGCAAAGAGCTACTCAGTTTACAACGTTTTTAATGGGAACGGCTCTCTCTTATAAACAAAGTATTTTATTTTGCATCTGATTCTAACTAAAAATCTCAGACACTGTTAGGATTGGGTAAAATAGATTATAGATATAATTAGTGGGGAGCCAGGAAAAAATTGTAGGGAGAGGCTCAGCCCTGGCCATTGCTGAAGTGAAAAATTGCTAGCATAATATATTTTTACCACAGAACGAATGATAGACAACGAAGAGAAGAAAAAGTATTTTGTTTCTTTATTTATTAAGTGTAACGTAGTAATATTCGACTGTAAACATGATTTAGCAAAAAACGCCAATTGCTTTTTCGAAGTCTATTTCAAAATCTCTTTCTACAGCTAATAAATACATGCCGGTTAGTCTTGAATCATTTATTGTGTCTTGCGAATGGCTAGATAAGCTTTATTTTACTGAAGCTACGCTCATACGTAGTTGAAGAAACAGGCATTGTAAATGCTCCGGTTATCATGGACATAACTGTTGCAAATGCTTCTTTATATGCCTTAATCTGTCATACAATTTAATGGTAGACTTTAGTTTTTCATCTTTTAACATTGGTTTAATAACGTTCAATTCATTTTGTAACTGACTGAGATCATAATCGAATATAGGGGTGCAACAAATTCTAATTTTTCCATAAAAACTGTCTATTTTTCAGAGACAGCTACACATAATAATTTTCTTCTAGGGGGGCTCAGCCTTCCCTCCTCCTCCTAGCCACCCCCTTGCTCTGCCACTAGATACAATATCTTCTCCTCAATCTCCGAGATACGCACAACACCTCGTAAACTCATCAGACAAGAGGTCGGTGTAGTTTTAATTGGTAGGGTACGTCTAAGGCTAGGCCACAATAACACTAGTAGCCTCAAGTTAAAGTCAAAGTGCAGAGGCTCATTGCAACAGAAACTTGAAGAAACCATAATTATTAAGTATACATCTGCAGCTCGGGACTTGAGCTGAGATCTGAGCAGAGGACATCAGCTTGGAACCTGACCTCATGTCAGAAGCTCACGCTCCAAGCTGACCTACGATGGCAGAGGCTCAATAAATGTCTGAACTATTAGTAAAAATTTCTCAACTTTCTGTGTTGAGGAGCCTTTGCGGTTACGTCGTGACTTGCAGCTAATACTCTCGACATAGCATCTTGAAGGTGAGGCATGGGGAACACTAAAGCTGTTTTTTCTATGTCGTAATCCTTACCCTTATTCTCAGACACACGCCATTCTCACTTACGCGCTCGTTGAACTTTTGTTTCGGCAGTGGAACAAACTAACTATTGGTCCGCGAAATGTTGTGTCAATGAAATGTCTTTCTACAAAAGTTTTTTGACAAAAGTATCATTCGATAAATGGCATACGACTTGTAGAATCCCATTAAAGAAAGCGCCAGTTTTTAGTAGACTTAAAAAAAATAGTTTTTTTCTAGGATTTCACTTTGTAAAACATTATAGATTCTGTACTTCTCTAATAGTCAATTCTTCGAGGTCAAATAATGTCATTGATCATATTAAGAATACTAGGGACTATTATGCCTTATACTCAACTCGAAATCACGTTTTTTCGTCAAGAAGAAGAAGAACATTTTTAAGGGAATAAACAACAAGAGTCGAATAAAACCCACATAGAAGAGTATGATAAGAAAAGCATTGTTGGTGATTAATGTTTTAAGAAGCATAAAAATAAAAAGATATGAGTGAAAAACTTTTTACTGTTATCTAACGGTTTAGTTTCCCACTGTCCTATCATTTCACACGATACAAAATGTCGTCAAAGAACGAAAGGTTTTTATATATGAGTAAGTAACATTCGAAAAATTCAAGTATCGTCTGCGTTTGGGATTGGTGGCAAAGATCGAGAAGAAAAATATCGAAAGCCAAAAATATAGTTGTTGTTGAGAATGTTACTAGGTTTGAAAGATGCCAACACCACAGCAGAAACACATTATTTTTCCTTTCGACATTTTCCCAGGAGATTCAATCCGACCGGCAGATCCAATCGTTTTCGGTCGGATTTCATCGGAATCCGACATCTTTCGTGAAAAGCCAATCGAATCCTATATAGTTTTTGTCAGAAACCGGCTGATGGGAATCCGGTAAAAACCATGTCGGAACCGATAGAAAGTATATAGATCCGACCCCCCTTGAATCTCCTGGGTTCATTTTCGCCTTTTCCCACCAAACCCGATAAAAAAAAATTAAGAATTACAAGTAGAGGTGTAAGCCGAACGGCTGAGCCGCTGCCGCCATCCTATAAACAGAAATGCTGAATTCTTGAATATTTTTAGTACTCAGGATAAGTTTTCAGGATTCTTCAAATCTAACTCCTAGTAAGAACGTTCTATAGTATCATTTTTCCGTGTTGTGTTACAAAAGAAGGGGGCGCATAAGACCATAAATCGGCCCATTGGTATTTTTCCTTCTAAACTTTATAGAATTTTATGTCAATAGAAAGAGCATATTGGGACGAGCATTTTTATGTGAAATCTGTGCTGTTTTCGTCGATTTTTGAAAGATTACAGCAATTAACAAAATTGCTCAGTTTTGATCATTTCTTCAATAAATGATGGAATGGGACTTCAATCCTGTATATGAATCACCGATCGAAGATTTAGTTCAGTAAGATTTGATACAAAATTCTTAAAGTGCACTACTGATAAAATGTCTATATTTGTGATATACAGTGATTTTCTAACGAATAATTTGTCGTAAAAATTGAAGGTACCAAAATTTTGGTCTAGGTCATTGGATAGCTCTTTGGAAGAACTACAAAATCTTATGCTTCTGAAAGTTTAAAAAATATCGCCACATAGATATTTTTGAGTGAAAATGTCTTCAAACCACGATTTTTGCACTTTTTTCATTGTTTGTGAGGGTATTACTACACATAATTCAAATCTTTTAAACACTTCATTTTTTTCGAAAAATTCGTCCTATCCCCTCCCCCGAGATGCCTTCATAATACCCCGAATATAATATATCGCATCAATGGCAATTTGAGTCGCGAAACAAAGTGTTCCAGCCTTATTGATATTAACTAAAGAAAACTACTTACAAATATGTTGCGTATATAGTCTTTTCAAAAGACATGATGTTTGAAGGTGTTATGAAGGCATCCCGGGGGAGGGGATAGGACGAATTTTTCGAAAAAAATGAAGTGTTTAAAAGATTTGAATTATGTGTAGTAATATCCTCACAAACAATGAAAAAAGTGCAAAAATCGTGGTTTGAAGACATTTTCACTCAAAAATATCTATGTGGCGATATTTTTTAAACTTTCAGAAGCATAAGATTTTGTAGTTCTTCCAAAGAGCTATCCAATGACCTAGACCAAAATTTTGGTACCTTCAATTTTTACGACAAATTATTCGTTAGAAAATCACTGTATATCACAAATATAGACATTTTATCAGTAGTGCACTTTAAGAATTTTGTATCAAATCTTACTGAACTAAATCTTCGATCGGTGATTCATATACAGGATTGAAGTCCCATTCCATCATTTATTGAAGAAATGATCAAAACTGAGCAATTTTGTTAATTGCTGTAATCTTTCAAAAATCGACGAAAACAGCACAGATTTCACATAAAAATGCTCGTCCCAATATGCTCTTTCTATTGACATAAAATTCAATAAAGTTTAGAAGGAAAAATACCAATGGGCCGATTTATGGTCTTATGCGCCCCCGCCCTTGAATATGTGGAAAGATAAACAGGACGTCTTAATGATATATACAAGACCATCGCATTCAGCAAATGTGGTAGACAGTGGAAATACAAATTTTCAAAATGAGCGCATCATGTAGCCCCAAGTTGTATTAGATTACAACGAAAGAAGACAAGGTACTGATTTATTCGATCAACTATTATCATATTACACGTGCCTCAGGCGGTCGATAAAATGGTAACGAAAGGTAGCATTTGAATTAATTTTTGGAACGGCACTAGTAAATAACTATTTGATATACAAGGAAAACTACGCGGCAATCAAAGTGACTATTCTGCACTTGCGTGAAAGTCTTGTACGATCTTTACTTTTTGGTATACCATTCGAGAAGATGAAACCTGATCCGAAACAACAACCAAACAGGCATTTGAAGCGCAAACTAGCTGATCACACGCTCGAAGAAAAGAAAAGATCTGACCGCGATGTTCGAAGATGCTGTTTTGGTTATTACGAGAAAAACAGGGAACAAGAATCAAGAGAAGCGTGTCATTCAACAAGAAACAGAATAAAAACTTTCTGTTCGGATTGTAACAAATTTTTTTTGTCTTGATTGTTTTAACCAGAAGCGTTATGCTATGTAACAAATGATTTTGAAAATAGCGAAGGCAAAGCAGATCGCATATTATGTGTAACCTTCCGCCTAAGAATAAAATAAAAGAAAGCGTTTTTCTATTAAGTTTCTTGTTAAAATATAATGGGGTCCGCCAGTGGACCCATCGGGCCCAATGGGATGACAAAAGTAAACTGTAGCATACATAGAGATTATTTCGGTCTATTACCATCAATGAGTAATCATATCCATCCAACGATTATTCTTTCTCATATTGATAGACTGAATATATATTCATGTTCGTTGATTTTTTTCCCACTTTTTACAGATTATGAAGATTGATTTGATCTCAATTTTGACAATAATAATAGCATCGAACATGCATATTAATGATTATGTTTTATTTTATATTAAACGTGAACCATGGATAACTATCATTGAATCAAGTGACTTCTCCTATCCATCTGTGTTTCATGTATTACGGCATATATTCATTTTCTTCGTCAAATTGAATCGATTTTTTACGTGACGTAAATAATCATCAACAAGAAATTCATGTTTTCTTTCATAATAGAATAGAAAACAATAGATTGTAGACATGCAACATAGTTTTGTTTGATTAGAAACCTTTTCGAAAATATGTTAGACAGGAACATGCATAGTTGCTATGTTTAGTGTTTTAACTTAGTCATAACGAAAAAAAAAGTACATTTTTTGTAATACTCTAGAACAACAAATATTGATCAATCAAATGAAATCGTACAGTTACCTAAAAAAGAATAGGAATTAAAAATGGCTTCTTTTAGTATGTCGATAAAATGCTTTTGTTGTCCATTTAGTTAAATACAAAATATAAGCATTTAATGATGAAAGCACAACCAACTAGTAATTTTTCATCACCAAATCCATGTGAATGGCTAAGAGATGACGATGATGATGATGATAGCAGATACAAACGTGAGGAGACAGGCTGGAACGGGTATTTTATTTCCCGATAGCTTCTAGTGTTATTTGTATATCTTGTCAATATTTTAGCGAATGCTGCTGTTCGAATTCATACGCTATTGTAGCTGGCTTTGCTGTCGGCTTGTTTATCTGTGCTGCAGCCGTTACCGCAGTACTCAAGATTTTCTTAGTCAAATCAAGTACGATAATCTATTTATTTCACATTAAGAACATTTGAAACATATTGTTAAACAGTTTCAATTATCTGTCATAGTTTCAATCATCAAATTATTCTAATTTTAACAATTTTTTTTGTAGCTGCGGCAACAACAACGAGTAGCATAAGAACTATCATTTCCGTTTCTACGATCCTGACTAGTATCAGTAAAAAAAAGTAAAATAAAAGGACTCTGTCGGATAAGGTCGACCCCCACGGAGAGAAGAGTCGAATACAGGGTTTTGTAGAGAATTTTTTTCTGCATCGACTGGTGTGCAGCATTCAATTGAACAATATGTTTTATAAGAACTTTTTGAGTATATACATGTTTTTTGTTGATACATAACTTTGCCGCAGTATAGTCCCGATAAATCGAAAGAAGTATAAGCAAAAAACTTTCAGTCTATGTAGTTTTGTAGAGCTCAATGAGCTCTACAAAACTGCCTATTAAGTGTCTTTACTTGAGACATTTTATGTGAAAGTTCTGATTGATTTTCATCGAAAAGGTCCATTTAGTGGCTCAGGCCTATACAAGTCTATCAGACGCCATTGCTCAGTACCATGCGGAACCCATGCCAATTTTTCCCAGAAATTGCGCCTATTCAAGCTCTATAAGACACCAAAGTTTCAGCTCCCAAATCAAAAAGCGCCATACTCAAACATGCTGAATAGTGAGCTAAACTCTACCAAAATGAAGTCATTTTGGAACTTATTTAGGCTATAACTGTACCAAATGATCCTCAATTGAAAAATCTGATTTCAAATTCGTGTTCAGCGTGAAAAATAGAGTCGTTCCATATAGTTTACAGAGTATTCTGCATGAGTTGCCTAATTCGAATTATAATATAAATGCATCACTTACTGTATAATATCAATTCGAAAATAACTCATACATAGGCATGGTCATATAAGTTTAGGAATTAGGAATAGATATTCTTATACTTATATCTTATAAATAGACATGGTCATATAAGTATAGGAATTAGGAATAGATATTCTTATAGTTATATATCTTATATATAGACATGGTCATATAAGTATAGGAATTAGGAATAGATATTCTTATAGTTATATCTTATATATAGATATGGTCATGTTAGTTTAGGAATTAGGAATAGATATTCTATTATATATATATCTTATATATAGACATGGTCATATAAGTTTAGGAATTAGGAATAGATATTCTCTTTCTTGTAGAGAAGAGTCTTGCAAACATAAATTGTCTGCTTGATTGCTTGCTTGCTTGCTTGTATGGCCGCACAAGGTCAAAAAAACATTATATTAATATTTTCTGTAAAACTTGACCAAAGGGTATCGGGGTCGAGGAATTCGAATCTGATGTTAGTTTTCCGAAATTTTTTTTGGATCCATTTTTTCACACAAAGGATGGCTTTTTTGTGAAAAAAAATTTTTTTTATAAGGGTTGACCGAAGGGTAATCGAGGTCAAGGAATCCGAATCTGACGTTAGTTTTTCGTAATTTTTTTCGGATCAGCTTTTTTACACAAAGGACCACTTTTTTTGCAAAAATAAATTTTTTTATAAGGGTTGACCGAAGGGCAATCGGGGTCGAGGAACTCGAATCTGATGTTAGTTTTGTAAAATTTGTTTTGAATCCATCTTTTTACGCAAAGAATCACTTTTTCTGCAAAAAAAATTTTTTTATAAGGATTGACCGAAGGGTAATCGGGGTCAACGAATCCGAATCTGATGTTAGTTTTTTAAAAGTTTTTTGAGAATCAATTTTTTTACACCAAGAATCACTTTTTGTGCAAAAAAAGTTTTTTCTTATAAGGGTTGATCGAAGGTTAATCGGGATCAAGGAATCCGAATCTGATGTTAGTATTTTAAAGTATTTTTAAGGATCATTTTTACACAAAAAAACTTTTTTTAAATAGAAAATTTTTTTTATAACGGTTCACCGAAGGGTAATCGCGGACGAGGAATTCTAATCTAATATTATTTATTAACTAATAATTAACCCATCCTTGAATAATTATTTTTTTTTATAAGACTTGACCAACCGGTAGTCAAGTGTGTCGAGTTCGAAACTAGTATTAGTTTTGACTAATTATTTATCAACTAATTACCGTTTTTTAATATTTTAATGTAAAACTCAAGTAGAGACAACAGATGGTGGAGAATTGAATTTTCAGATTAGCTTTTCTTAGTTTGTTCTCAATTAATTGTGAACTATTTAATTATTAATGTTTCCATATGAAAGTTGGTGAAAACTAATCAAGAGCGGGTGATGTGTATTTGATCTTACTTATAGTTTAGTAATTATTAATTTAACGAAACAAATTATCTGTTGATAGTTTTAAAAACATGATGTCTACATCTATATTAAACTTAAAACTTGAGTTCTATTTTTCAACTAGTTAATTATTCATCTATTGAATTGTTGAACGGCTGAAGCTTTTCCAAGTATTCAGTTTTTCAACTATTCGGCTATTCAATTTTTCAATAACTGAACCCTTTGCGCCTGTGTGAGGGTGCCGCAGAGCACGAGAGGCGAGGACCTGCATGAGGGTGCCGCAGAACGCGAGAAGCGAGGACCAGCATGAGGGTGCCGCAGGGCACGAGACACAAGGATCTGCATGAGGGTGCCGCAGAGCGCGAGAGGCGAGGACCTGCATGTGGGTGCCTTGAAGCTTGAAAAGGTGTATGATTAACAAATAGAATAATTGAAAACATGAAAGTTTGAATAGTGTAAAACCTACATAATCTAAATGTTGCATAGTTAGGCGGATTAGTTGAATAATTGAATAGTTGAAGCAACTTTCGAGTTTTACACTACTTGGCCACCTTAGAGCAACAGATACATGCGTTGTTACTTGCATAGTTGAATAGTCCACAATTGGATGCTTGAATTCAGCTTTCCAGTTTGACACTACTGCCCATACGATTCAAAGTCATCCAAACCCCTCTTATATCATATTATCCCAAGTGATCTGATCCCATCCCGTTTAAAAAATATAAATCTATCATCTAGTTCTGTCCATCGTACATTACAATCTGAATTTTCATACAATTCATTAATTAGTGATATATTTGAACTTTTCAGAAATAGGAATTAGCCATGATATCCATCTAGGTATAATTTACAAATTATGGATAACAAACACGCAAACTTTTACTTTTTTTCTAAACTCAAATCATTATGGCTATCTATAAATAACTTATCTGCATGTCTGTTTGCGACAGAGTGTATTCCTAAATACCTGAATTTAAATTAGACTGCTTATCTACCCAGGTCTATCAAAACGGTATCGTTTGCGAACCGAAAACGAACCGTAAAAGTGATCAAAACGGGATCTTTACGGATAAAATTCGAATTTTAAGATAGGATTCTAGTATGATCATACTATGAAATTGTGCCAGATCTTCTATTATTCATGCAAGATTTTATTGGAACTTCAAATATAATTTTTCATTCATCTCAGCGCTCTGCTCTAATTTGTGATATTTTCCTTTCGTAATCAACCGTTCTTCATAATTTTCTTTGATTTTCCATCATTTTTTATCAAACACCACCACCCCTGTGAAACTTATTCATACTTACCATTATGACGATATTAGCAAAATCATATCTAAATAAAAACAATAAAAATTTAATCTATAAAATTTATACTTACATATACCACTATATTATTAAAATATCTAAATAAAAGTAAAAAAAAGATTTTATATGTTAAACTTATAGTTGCCTATTCGATGTAAAACTGAAATATCTAAAAAAGAAAATAAATTTCGTATATAAAGTTCTATTTATCTATTTGAGAATATTATTATAATATCGAAAATAAAAAAAATAAAAATCTAATTAAAATATTCAGACTTACCACACTATGGTATTATCGATATATCTAAATAAAAAATAAGAACTCTATATATAAAAATCGTAAGTGTTCATTCCAAAATTTGATTGAAATGTCTAAATGAAAAGCAAGTATAGAAAGATTATATATATAATTCACACATTTTCAATAATATTATTTTAATATTTATATAAAAAAAAAATTGTATATATAAAATTCTTATTTGTCCATATCGACGACATAATTGGAATCTTGAAATAAAACAATTTTAATATATAGATTTCATATTTGTCTCTCAACGATAAAAATGAAACTATCTAAATAAAAAAAATGTAATCTCTATATAAAATTCATACTTGCCTATTCGATGGTTTTATTGCGTTATCTAAATAAAAACAAAAATTTAATACATAAAATTTATGCTTATTTTTTCGATAATATTGCCTAAATATCTGAAAAACAAAGAGGAAAATTTTATATATAAATTAATATTTACCTATTTAACGATCTAATTCAAATATCTAAATAAACAAAAATAAGAATTTTGTCTAGAAAATTTACGCTTGTCTATGTGATGATATTGATGAAATATCTAAATAAAAAAAAATAAGAATTTTACAAATAAAATACATACTTCCCTATTCAACGATTTTACTGAATTATCTAAATAAATACAGTATACATTGCAGAGATGGGCACGGTTCGATTTTTTTTAAAACCGAACCGAACCGAAACCAAATTTGTAAAAACCGAACCGGACCGAAACCGATACGAGTTGGAAAAATATCGAACCGAACCGAAACCGATACGAATCTGAAAAAACGAAACCGAACCGAACCGAACCGAAAATTTTCTAATATCACTCTCCATGGCTAAGCGTATGTTACCTCTAATTTAACTCTTTCTTGTTCTAACTGATAGTTGTGAATTAATTTTAAAAATATGCATACTTTCCTCTCAATTATTATTTGTTTCCATTTCATTCTTGTCCAAAGTACTCTATTTATATAAATAAATTTCATATACAAAAAATGAACCAAAATAACTTGAATACATAAACACACTTAAAAGCAAAAAAAAATATTTTCATAATATTCATGTTCAAACATATCACCTCATTCTTATCTATTTATTTTGAGCAATAGCAATACGATATTTTTCAAACGAATGCTGAAAAATAATATCATTTACTGTTTCTGGAGACAATCGTGAACGTTTCTTTGTTACGACGTTTCCTGCCAATGAAAACTCGCGCTCCACTGCTGCACTTGTAGCAGGTATAGCAAAAATATGTTTGGCAATTTTTGCTAAACGTGGATACGATGTATGATTGAGTTTCCAAAATTGTAATGGATTAAATTCTTGATCACTTATGTATATAGATTTGGAAGAATATGAATCATTTGATTTAACTATAGCAAATTTCAAGTAATTATTAATTTCTGTTTGATGTAATGTTGCTGATGTTGATGGTATATCATCTTGTTCATCTTCATCTTCGTAGTATTGTTCCATAATTCGAAGAGTATGATTTACATCATCAGATGTTTTTCTTGTCGATTTATTATTATTGTTATTTAATGGTATATCATCATCAACATCGTCAAACAGAATCATTTCTTGTTTTATATATTCCAAACATGAATTTCGTTGATCATCAGTACACTGTTTCATTTTTCTAGTTTTTGGATTTAAGAAAATTGCCATAAGATGAACGGGATGATAACTAAACATATTTTCGATCAAAACTTTAGCACGTTCTCGAAAGAACGCCATATCTACAGTGAAAATTAATATAAATTATAGTTTAGTCAAGACCCATAACTTAAATAACAATAGCTCTCACCTTTTTCATTTGATACTTTTGTATTTGTACCATCTGTTGTCCGTTCTAAACTTGCTTTTAAATTTTCAATAGCAGGTATAACAACGTGAATTGATGGAACATTGTCAGATTGTAATCGTGTTGAGATTTGTTTCCACGGCTTCAAGAATTCGATAATTTTGTCCAATAAAACAATATTAATTCTTTCCAAATATTTTTTATTTAAATCTCGTTCATCAAATATTATAGATAATGTCAAATACGATTTTGATAATGCTTCAAGACAATTAGACATTGATAACCACCGTACAATTGTACTTTGTACCAGTCGAGGAGATTTTTTTTCTTCAAGAATCGGATTTATATTGATCTGAAACGAACAAAAAGTTATTTTTTATTTTTCTGAAAACTGATGATCTAAGAATTTATATAAAACACATACCAATTTTACATATTTAACTAATTGTTTTGAAGAAACAATTAAATCAACAACACGTTTTGCTTCAGGTGGAATTTCTGATACCAGAATAACTAAATGATTCACTTTAGTTGTAACTTTAGTTGATGAAGCATCAATCTTTTTCTTTTTATGATGTTGTTGTCGTTGATTAGTTGGTGGATGTTGTCGTGAAATCATATCATCATCATCACAATCATTTTCTGATTGTTCAGAATTACTCATTTTCTCTTCTTCATTTTCATCATTATCATCATCATTTAATTCTTCTTTTTTTTTCTTTTTTTTGGATTTTCCATCACTTTGAAAGAACACTTTTTCAAGAATATTATTCAATCTGTGTCCTGCACAGAAGACCACCTCATATTCTTCTAAAATCTTTTTGATATTAGATCCACGATCGGTCACCCAAATAATATTCTTCATATGTTCAACAAGATCATACATCGATAAACCTTCTTTTAATGTCTGAAATTATTTTTAAAAAAGTTTTAATTTACTAGGATGCGATAAAAATGTAATTTATCTTACTTTTAAGACATTAGGAGCTTTTTTATTCGGTGTATTGAACGGCATGCAAAATATTTCGAACACATGCAATATCCAATTATCATCAATCCAATGTGCCGTGCATCCTAAGTATGATTGTTGTCGATAAGCATCTGACCAAATGTCAGGTGACAAAACCAAACATCTTTCACGTGCAGCTTTTAATAAAACATTTTTTATTTGACCACGACCATCTAAAGCATTTGATTTTATATATCTCGTAATTGTTTTTCGAGATGATAAAATGTTTTCCGATTTTATTGGACCACATACATAACCTAAACAAAAAGAAATAAACTTTATATTCAAATTATGTCTATGTTCTGGTACAATCGATACCTATACGAATAGCTTCATCAAATATTTTTTTAAATCCTGTATCTTCGACGATGCTTAATGGTCGTATATTTGAACATATCCATTCACCTAGAAGATTTGTCATTTTTTCTTTATGTGACGCAAGATTTTTCGTAGTTGAAGAAGCTGAATATGGTGATAATGATGTTGTATCTAGTTGTAATGAGCTATTTTCTGTTGGTGATGTAAAATGAGATTGATTAAGATTATATCCATCACAAACAGCAATATGTTTGTTCATGTTACGAGTACTAGATGAATACGCATATGTCATACAACAATGCTTACATGAAACAAATTTATCTAATAATTCTTTTTTTCCTTCAAGAAGATGCCGAACTGGAATACCAAAACATTTCCAACAATTAGACTTTTTGTCGACGGCATCAATAATAGACCAATTTTTCTTATGAAATTTTAAATTGAAAGTAATAGTTTCTGCAGATAAAGATTCGCCAAGGTGATGAAGTTTTGATGTATGAGCAGGTGAAGCAGATGAATTTGATGCAGTAGGTACTTGAATATCTGGTGAATTTGATCTTGAATCAAGATCAATAACATCGTTTGCATTTGATAAGTCATAAACGTTCATATTTCATACAATTGTATTTATTAGATTATCACTAATATATATATATATATATATGTTTTCTAGAATAAAAGTTCGATTGGTTTGTGCACGTTTCGATCTCGATCGAATGAATGACGAAAGAGAAAAATATATAAATACTTTTATATGCTACGTGCGACATCTTTTCGTTCAATATTTGTTTTGCTCAACAAATTTATGCATTGATATAAATTGCAAAAGTTTAAATAAAAACCGAACCGATCCGAACCGATGAAGGTCTAGAACCGAACCGAACCGAAACCGAGATCGTTTTGAAAAATCTTAAACCGAACCGAACCGAACCGAACCGAACCGATCGGTTCGGTTTCAGAACCGAGCCGTGCCCATCTCTGATACATTGTTTATATATATAATTCATACGCTTTCGATGATATTGTTGTAATACCTAAATAAAAAAACAATTTAACATGTAAACTTGATATTTCGTTTGTTCACGATAATTTCGTAATATCTGAATCTAAAGTTAATAAAAATTATACATATAAATTGTTTACTGCAATCAACGATAATGTGATTTCTCTAAACGAAAAGTAAGAAAGCAGACTAAGTTCATATCTATATGCCTGTTTATCTTTATTGATCTATGTTGATCAAAAAAAACTTTATCTGCGCATGGTTAGGTCCGACTTTCCAAGATTCTGCTCATCAAATTTTATTCAAATCTTACACTGACAATCTTAAAAGATTCACTGTAGCATCTTATTATAAGATACATTTGAAAAAGCTAAAAACGCCACTTAAACGGTGTTTCGTTACGGTGTAGCGAATGATGTCTGCTAAACGGCTCATAAAACCGCCTCTAATATATCCGTATATATATAATTAATCAATACTCGTAACCGAAAAATATATGGACACCGTAAAGATGCCGTTTGCTATGGGTTTACCGTCGTTCACCGACCGTCAAAATATAGATCTGGGTACATATGAATTATCATCGTGAATAAATGAATAAATATCTATTCCTAATTCCTATACTTATATGACCATGTCTATATATGAGATATAACTATATTTATAACTATATCTATTCCTAATTCCTAAATTTATATGACCATGTCTATATGTAAGATATATATACAGAGTGGCCCAAAAGTCACTTTACTGAGAAAAAATTGAATATCTCCATTACAGCTCGATCAAATGGGCTCATTTTTTTACCAAGAATAGAGGCATGTTCACACTCCAGATCCATACGGACAAGCCTAGTGAGAACCTTTATTAATACCACTATTGACCTCAACAAGAAAAATTTTACTTTTTCACAGATAGACAAAAAGGTCACTTTGCCGAAAAAATTTGAATATCTCCGTTACGGCTCGAGCTAACGAGCTGATTCTTTTATCAATGATAGAGGGGCGTTCAAGCTTTGTATTCACAAAGACATGCCTAGCAAGATCCTTTGTTAAGTATATTGTTTTCTATCCTCTCTGTGAAAAAGTAAAATTATTTTGTTGAGGTCATTAGTGGTACTTTATAAAGGCTCTCTCTAATCTTGTTCGGATGGATTTAAAGTGTGAAGATGCTTCTATTATTGGTAAAAAGATCAGTCCGTTCGCTCGAGTCGTAGTGGAGATATTTCATTTTTTCTTGGTATCGTGGCTTTTGGACCATATACAGGGCGGACCAGAAGTCAGTTTATGAAAATAAAAATTGAATATCTCGGTTACAGCTCTAGCAAACGAGCCGATTTTTTTACCGATAATAGAGGCATGTTCAAGCTTCATATTCATAAAGATATGCCTAGAGAGACCCTCTGTTAAGTATACTGTTTTTTTTTCTATCTATGAAAAAATAAAATTTTTCTTGTCGAGGTCAATAGTGGTATTTAATAAAGACTCTCACTAGGCTTGTCTGTATGGATTTGGAGTGTGAACATGCCTCTATTCTTGGTAAAAAAACGAGCCCATTTGATCGAGTTGTAATAGAGATATTCAATTTTTTCTCGGTAAAGTGACTTTTGGGCCACCCTGTATGTGCAAAAATCAATTTTTTATGTCGTTCACCCCCAATGGTCACTGGAGTGACCATTTTATATCTGACCGTTTTTTCCCTACCTAGTTATTGAAAAATTTTTTTTAAGCGTTGATACTAGTAGTACTCTACATGGCTAACATATATTATCTAATACGTTCTCAACTTGTATCTTTCCTGTTGGCCAAGAAAAGATATTTTCTTATAAAGTGAACTTTTTCTGTGTTTTTCAAAATTATCTGTTTTCTGGCTCATCTTTTTTCTAAGCAGAGCAACGAAAAAAATTTTTCTTTTTTATCAATCGATAGCTTAGACAGTCCGCTACAAGAACTGTTCCTAAAGTTTTTAGGTTCAATATCTCGTTCTTTTTTTTCGATTGTTCCAAAAATGGTCACTCCAGTGACCAAGGGGTGTAAAGGGTTAAACTCATTATCACTACAATAAATTAGATTTTCTGATGGACGCAAATTGGCTTACTGGCACATAGCAATATGATTATGTGTGGGATCACGTTATTCATCACTAGACACTAGTCGACGATCTTGTCTCATTTCTTTCCAGATTCTTGTTTTTCTTGTTTATCAGGCAAGATTCTTTATAATCATGATGGGCAGACAAGATTCCTTTTGATAGGAAAGAAAAAAGATTCTTACCAGAAGTTCAAGACGACAAGAATATTGTCTGATTACTTAGAAGTAAAAGAACCAGACAAGAGTGACAAGATGTTCAAGATTTTTAAAAAGTTCAGACAAGAATCTTTTCCTTTCCTCTCAAAAAGAATCTTGACTGAAGTTCAAGATGACAAGAATCTTGTCAAATTGATCGGAAAAACAAGAATCTTGAAAGAACCATAAGACATTTAAAAAGTTCTTGAAGTTCAGACAAGCTTCTTTTTTTTTCTTTTAAAAGATTCTTATCTGATCTTCAAGATCAACAGCGCGTGATGTCTGTTGTTCAAACACATATATAAATATAGATGTGTGATCATTATTTGGTCATTTATAATCAGTAACATTTCAAGAGAGTTGATCATTTTGAAATGACATCTATCCATTGTCTTTTTCTATTGGATATGAAGAAACAATGATTTATTTTCAGAAAATAGTATTATCATTATATTTATTATTTCGTCTGTATAAATTTTTTTCTCATGGAAATCAACTCAGAGGATTCAAGTAATTTTTTGTTCAGCAATATTATTCCTGATTTAGGTAATGTCGATCTGCACCTATAATATACTTTTTTTCGAGTTGCATATTTTCTTTTTTTAGCACCATCACCGCATACAGAAAGACAAAGACGATGGAGAGAACGTCGAAAACACAAGCTCAATTCAACTCAATTACCTTTACCTGTTCCAACTACAGAAGAAGCTGTGAGTAAAAAATTATTTGAACTGCATTATTTTAAGGTGAATCTCTATATTGTTCATTGTGTTTTTAGATTGAACAAGATTTATGTTTATCATCTATTCATGAAAATCTTGAAGATAATTCATTTGTTGATAATAATAGTTATGAAGATACTTTAATTATTGACAATGACAATTATGAAGATAATTTATTTACTGATAATAATACTTGTGAAGCTGATTTAACTGATAACGATAGTAATTACAATCGTGATATAAATCTTAGTTTTAATGAATCAAATGGTAGGATAAAGCACTTTATTTTTAAAAAATTATTTAAAACTATTATGCTAGGAGATTATTTATTTGAGTTCCAGGTGAATAATTTTTACATTTTTAATAATTAAAACGGATTTTGAAACGTTTTTTCCATTGCTCAAATACTATTTCGACGAGAAAATCACAAAAGTAATGTTTTTTTTCTTTGTTTTAGAACGATTTGTTCAACAAGAATTAGATGAACCATTATACGATGGTGCACCCGTTACATTTAAATTTTATCATAAACAAATACTAGAATTTGGAAATTTAGCTAAATTGAACGATTCTAATATGAACAAATTATTGAAATTAATCGGCAGTGTCTTGCCAAGTGGAAATAAACTAGTAAAATCATATAGAAAGTTAATTTCGATTGTTCAAGATCGATCATCATTTAATCATGTGTTAAAATGTACAAAATGTTTAGAGATTATTGATAATAATAATTATTGTTTAATAAGTTGTGAAAAAAACCAATGCAAACGACGAGTAGCTGATGTTATTGAACATATTTCTGCTGATCGATCAAATAAACAATTAATTGATATTATTCGTCGAAATAAACATTTAATATTAGATTATCCACAACTCGTTCATAAATTACTGCCATGTGATGTTTTAACAAGATCAATTTACCAAAATAAAAAAACAAATCTTCAAACAACATCCAACGACATATTTCCTATCACATTAATGCTACACATCGATAGTACTCCGATTGTTCATTGGACTAAAAAACTTACGTGGTTCGTAACAGCATCGATAGTTGAAATTCCACCACCACTTAGAGAAAATCAATTGAATCTTTTATTATTATCTTTATGGTACGTAAAGCTCATTTTATTTATAGCTTAGTTTTGTCACCTTTTAATCTTATCGCCATTTAAAAGAGAATAATTCTCAATACTGACTTAGAAACAGCAATATTGTTTTTGTGAGAGAAGGTTTCAGCGTCTTTCGACATTTTAAATATATTCTGTCGTTTTCCTGACTAATGTGTTCAAATGAGTACTAAAGTTGCTGTTCTTTTTTAGGAATGCACCAGTCAAACCAGATGCAGATTCATTGTTAAAAGAAGTTTGTGATACAATTAAACAAATTTTAGTTGTTGATGAAATTACATTTTCAGTTGATGTATTATTATTTAAAGCAGATTTACCAGCTCGTGCTTTAGCAACCAAACATATTCATCACAACGGATATTATGCGTGCCTCGAATGTGATCAAGAAGGTGTGTGGTGCGAAGAAAATCGATATGTTACGTATCCATACAATCAAAATTCAGTAAATCTTCGTACATCAGCACATATTGATATTTGTGCTAAACTAATTAATCAACAATCTTCTGATGGCCATTGTTTTGGTGTAAAAGGTGTTAGTCCATTAAGAAAAATATTGGATATTCCAACCCAAATAGATCTTGATGTTATGCATTTATGTTTTATTGGCCATTGCTCTTTGCTTTTATCAAAATGGGAAATGATGGTTGTAAAAGAAGTTTGGTACTCAGGTAATGATTTTTTAAACAGAATTAAATGGCCACATAATTTTAATGTGGAATTGCGCTCGTTTTCTGATCGATCATATTGGAAAGCCCATGACTACCGTTCATTTTTTCTCTATTTGATGTTTTCATTTGTCTTTTCATTTCTTCCTGAACAGATTTCTGCTCATTTCTCTTTATATTTTGTATTTCTTCGTACTTTGTACTTCTACCATGACTACAAGGAAGTTATGGAAGTTGAACCACTTATAAAACTTTATTGTGAACATGCGCTATCTATTTATGGTCCGACATTTTATTTATATTCAACACACGCGCATTTACACTTGGTAGACAAAGTCACTAGTAATGGTGCACTATGCTTTCATAACTGTTTCGCTAATGAAAGTTTTTTTCGTTTTGTTCGTTCTTTGCGATCCGGTAATCGGTTGATCGCTCATCAGATTTGTCGTTCATTGGATAAATCGCGTTGCACAGCCAAAAAAGAACCCTGGTCGATCAATAATATTTTTGTTGATGAAAAATTAAAAAGGGATGATTATTTAGATGAACAAGATATTTTGAAATATCAATCCCAATTTCTTGATGCAGTCAAAAATGTTATTGATTCGATAGACAGTCGTCATGTGTGTTTTTTTAGTCGAGCATTGAGAGGAATTTCTGAATTCCATTCTCTGTCATATCGTAGACGTGGTAATACACAAAGTTTTGTGGTATCGTTCTATGATGACATAAATAACAAATGTTTCGGACAAGTAATATTTTTTTATAAATTATTCGATGTTTCTTATGCGTTTTTAAATATGTATGAAACAACTGTTAGTCATTTTTCTTCAAATAATTATGTAAACCTGTGGTCTTTATCTCCAATTGTAACTAAATTTCTCGACAAATATTATACAAGAGCTAATCTTTCTGATACAATGTTTGTTTCTATTCCTTTTTCTTCAGTTCTCTATAAGTGTATTGTGATACATATGTTTGATCAAATATTGTTGTCTGAAATTTTTTATGACTCAGATCAAAATTAATGTTAATCTTTTTTCTTGTTTGTGAAATATATTATTAAAATATTTTTTGGTATAATTTCTATCTGATTATTGTATTTCAGATTTAAATCTTCATGTACAATTCTTCTGCAATCAACATTTACGACGAAAATGTGGTCAAGTGAAGTGAGCTTCACACGTAAACTCCATATTTGGAGCTGACTTTTCCGTCCATATTTTACCGGTCAATTTGGAATCCATGTTTTAAGATATGTAATTGAAATGCTGGATAAAAAGTAATACTTATAAAATAAGTGGTCTGTTTCAAAACCACTA
>JAJEKB010020331.1:188657-207198 GCA_022393335.1 Macrotrachela quadricornifera | reverse complement strand
ACTATACTCAATTAGTGCTAATTAGTTGAGTACTACACTCAATTGGTGCTAATTAGTTGAGTACTATACTCAATTAGTGCTAATTAGTTGAGTACTACACTCAATTGGTGCTAATTAGTGGAGTACTGTACTCAATCAGTGCTAATTAGTTGAGTACTATACTCAATTAGTGATAATTAGTTGAGTACTATACTCAATTAGTGCTAATTAGTTGAGTACTATGTAATTAGCACTATGGTTAATTAATGGTTATTGGCCGAGTAATGTGGAACTAGTTATTTGGTAGCCAGTAATGACATTGTGGACTTCGAAATAATGGTAAAATATGGACTGTAGAAAACATGGATTTGGAGTTTACACCGTGTGGAGCTCACTTCACTTGACCCGAAAATGTCGACCAACACTTATCACAAGAGTATTCGGATAAAACATATCATGAAATGCAACCGGTATCAGGTGTACCCATTTCACAACCAACAGCTGATATCAACTGTCGTAAGTTAGTTTTTGGCACGCTCACTGTTCATAGATTATAGATCTTATAATTTATGCCTTTTGAAATCGGTAATAGAAACATTTTTATCTTTTTAGAAGGTCCATCATCATCTCATGTACGTGATCCTAGATTTGATAATTATCGATCTACTACTAATCAACCATTATCTTCGATACCCCATTCAATCACAAGCAACAACAATCGTTATGTTGCACTTGTTACATCAACCGGTAAGTGCAAGAGCATCTTATATATGAAATTATGTAAATTTATTTGGAGAATTACCAACTAAAAAACGTCGAACTGCTGCTGGTACATTAGCTGCTCCATCAACTGAACCACTTCCTCGTAAACGATTTAATCCAGCTGTTCAAAGCACAGCAGCTGCAATGATGAGTAAATTTATATTTAAAGATTTATGAAAAAATTCTTTATTAATTTGTAAACGTTAGATAATGTTGTTGGTGGTGAAAATACACTTAATTCAAGAACAGTGGCTGTAGCTACAAAGTCCATTTCTGAAACAACACATAACAGTAATTTTTATAATAAAGATTTTTTCTGTTTTATTATTATTCTTATTTAAGTTTTAGGATTGAATCAAGTGATGAAGCCACTGATGAAGTTATGTGAAGAAACAAATGGATTAATGAAAGAAATGTTGAAACAAGTGGCTGAACAAACACATTTAATCAAGGAATTGGTTAACGTTCCACGTGAATTACAAAAATCTACTGAACAGTTATCTCATGTTGTTCATATGGTATGTAGAAGTTATGATTTGCCGATCTTTTTCTATTTTTCTTGTCATTTCAGCAAGCCAGAGTATTACAAACACGACAACAAAATGATGATGAACATTTAACATTCGTAAGTGACAGTTTTAGACAAAAGACTACTCAACTGTCTATTATTATGTTTTTCAAAGTCGATGTCACATAATACCTTAGGCATTGCAGTATCTGTGACTATGACAAGAATTTTTTGAACTATTATCATCTTTTTTTCTGTTTTCAGGCATTAAATGGAATCAATTTAGGTCATATCTCACGTTGTTCTTCATTGAATATGACAGCTAGATCTTTAGTTCGTGCTGCATATGGTGAAACAGCTTCATTCAATAATTTAGCTCCAGGTGAATTTGATCTTCTTTTGGGTAAGATTAGTAAAAAAATTGATAATGAAATTTGCATTTGAAATCTATATTTTCAGGTTTTGTTGCTCGAGTTCATCAATTGAATTTAACTTCTGTTGTTGCAGACAGCCAATCAATTAAAAACTCGTTACAACAAATGAAGCACGATGGGAATAAGAAAAAATCTTCCATAAAATCATCCGTTAGTTCATCTAAACAAGGAACCTCAACAACAGTTCAACCATCGTTATTATTGAATAAAAATGAAGAGAATGATGATTACAATGATGATAACGACGATGAACTTTGAAAAAAACTAAGTTTTGCTACTTATTTTCCATTTTTGTGTTTAACTTTTTCTCTTTATATGAAACTGATGTGTAGTTTTTTACTTGTTGAGTACTTTTTTGTGTATTTTATTTGAAACGTATCATATAAATATAATAGTAATGAAAGAAGAATATGATATTCATATAAAAAAGGGCTCATTAGCATCACAAGAATCAATTAAGAACTTCAAGAAAAAGATTCAGGCAAGAATTGTAAGAAAAACAGAATCAGACAAGAAGTTAAGAAAATAAAGAATCAGTCAAGAAAACAAGAACACAAGAATCTTGTCTGGCGATGCATTTCTTGGCTTGTCAGACAAGATTCTGTCTACAAGAACACCACAAGAAGGTCCAGATCTGTTTTTTCAGGCAAGAATCTTGTATAGAAGGAATAGGAAAAGAATCTTGACTGACAAACAAGAAATTCAAGAATCTGGAAAGACGACAGGCAAGATCGTCGACTAGTGGAGGATGTAGGTCAAACTTCAGAAATCTCTATAAACGATCAGAACATCTACGCTAATACAGAATATTTTACCGAGCAACTTTCAACTACAGTGTGCTCATCAGCTATAAAATCGATAGGCGCCAATAAAGACAATGTTTTTTCACCACCTCAACCAAGCTATCTTTGATCTGATCAGTCCCATCTGAGAACAAAAAACGGTGTTTCCGTAAGCATTCTGGGGACAAATTCACAGCTGTTGCTGAGAAGAGGTACATAATTATATAATTTTTCAGTAACAATCTATATAAAATACTATACAAGGATCAGTCCCCTGTCCATTCACGACATCTCTGGCCAAAGTCGAGGATATAATGAACTAATAGGAGAAGTATGATCGAGGTAATGTAATTTCTACCCTTTTAATCAAAACTAATCGAAATCAAAGCATACGTGTGACAGAACGAGATAATATTTATATAACGGACGAACAGACGGACATGTATCTACTCAACGTATGACCCTTTTCCCAGTAGATGGAATAAAAAAATTTAAGAAAAAAGAAAAAAAATAGTACTTATTTTCACTATTTCTTGAACTTCAAAATAACAATATTCTTAAAAGTAAAAACGTTCACTTTCTTTTTACATGGGTAGTTGGTGTCTTATTTCTTTTTGTCCTTTTACTTGGGACAATCCAAAAGTAGTGAGCTTGATATCGTATTTTCTTCTAGAAGGCTTGGGAAAATTTTGCTTTCTTTATGAGTAGATAGAACGCCTTTTGCTCTATCTTTCTATGCTATGTTATCACTATTCAATTGATATTATACAAATAAAATTTGAATAAAGCCTGTTTCTGTCGTATGTGTACTAGTAGCATGAATACCCGTGAATATTTTTTGAATAAATTTTAATAGAAACCAGGTAGAGAATTGCGACTTTCATTGTTGGAAAGCGAAGATGAAGACTCATCGAACTATGTATTGCGGATTTTTCTAATATGATTTTTTAAGCTTTTCTAAATTAGTTTTCTAACGGTTGGAAAAATGCTTTTTTTATGAAAAACAGAGAAAGCAAAAAAAGTTGATAGAAAAGCGTAGTAGAGCTTCGTCTAGAATAGGTATTATCTGTAAATAATTAAATATAAACATCTGAGTCTTTCGTAGTTTGTAGATCTTCGACTCGGAAAACCACCTTTCGTCCTTGTTTTTTTACGGATATCGGTTAAAGGTTGCTGTTCCGAACTTTAGTTTGTTGGAAAAAGTCCAGATGTTCGGAATGAAACTCGTCCAGGTGTTCGGAACAGAAAATACAGGATGTTCCGAACGTAAAATGACGACTGTTTGGAATAAAAAATGACCGATCTTCGGAATGTAGAACGCTGAATATTTGAAATGAAGAATACGGACAGGGTTGCCAAATCTCCTGATTTACCCAGGAGAATCCTGGTTTTTAAACTATTCTCCTGGTAAAAAAATCTCCTGGTTTCAGGAGCTGATTTTTAAAATATTCTCCTAGTTTCTCCTGTTTTTACAAATTTGTTAATTTGAGTATTTTTTATATATTGATTAAAACTTTTCAATCATTGAGATACAAAGACAGAAGAAGAAAAGAAATATCGCACTATTTGATATAGAGTTGAATAAAAAAGAAAAGAATAGAACGATAACTTTTCGTCTTTTCTTTTCTTTTCTCGTCAGCTGTTCCCTTTTGTTCTGATCTTATTCGACTAATCTACTTGCTCTAACTGGCGTCTTTTATTTTTTGAATAGGGAATATCATTGTTTTAATTGTTCTTATTATGTAGAAAAAGACTATTCTCGACCGTTTCGTTGTTTATTCTTTTCCTTTATCTCTTTTTTGTATAAATATTCATTATTTTTCTAATAAAAAATCGTGAACTATTCATTGATCCACCGCGTCATACAGTGAGCTATAAAAATTTTAATATTGTAAGTAAAACAATCTTTTATGGATTATGAAATGTCTTCCACACAAGAACAAGAAGATGGAATTATTATTGTATCAAATGTATTGGAAGAAGATCATTCACCAGAATCTTTATCAGAACCAGTGAAAAATACTGAATCTGCTTCATGTAAAAATAATTCTAAATTAATAACTACATCATCATCTGCTAACATAACCAAACGTTACATATCGAAGTTTAAAAAACAATGGTTATCAAATCCAAAATATTCGTCGTTTTTAAAAGAATGCAAAAATGATCAAACAAAAGCATTATGTTGCATTTGTAATGTACAGTTCTCAATCCAAAATAGTGATATAACTGATATTAACACTCATATGAAAAAAAAAAGCACCAAGATTGTGTGAAATCAGCTGAAGCTAATAAATGTAATGTTTTTTTCATTATTTTTTCTTTTTATAGCAAAAACAATAGATGCGTCATTTAGTACAACTACAAATGAACTTAATCGCTTGTCTGCAGCTGAAGGAGCATTAGTATTCCACGGCGTGAAGCATTCACATAGTTATTTATCTCAATCGTGCACCATCAATATGATGAAAAAGTGTTTTCCAGATTCTTCTATAGCAAAAAATATAACATGTGATAAAACCAAAGTAAAGAATAATAATCATGTTAAAGTGTTTAATTTGTGTGATTTATTTCGCATTTAGGCACGTGAAATAGCTTGTAATGTATTAGCGCCAGTATTTACAAATACAATTATTCAAGATCTTAAAAATGTTTCGTATTTTTCCATTTCTTATGATGCATCAACTAAAGGAAATGCAAAAATGTTACCTATTGTTGCACAATATTTTTCTACATTTGGGATAAATCGTGGAATTATTGAGTTTATCCAACAACAACATGAAACAGCTGATAAATTATTTGTTAACATTAAATATGTGTTAGAGTCCAATGAACTTAAATTGGAAGAACTTAGTTTAATTGGATCAGATAATACCAACGTGAACATTGAAAAACATCATAGTGTATTTGTTTTATTTAATCAATTAGTACCTGGTTTAATACAAGGTAACGAATATGATTATACTTAGATTTATTAAGTGACTCGTCTATTGTTTCACATTTAGGTAATTGTTATTGCCATATTTGCCACAATTCAGTTAAACATGGAAATGATCATCTTTTATTTGATATTGAAAGTGCTATGTTGAAAATTTATGCTCATTTCTCTAGGTCATCAGTTCGTTTAGAAGAATTATCAAATTATTTTGATTTTATTGAACAAGAACAGAAGGTAATTCATTACATTTCAAATATTTTGAATCAGCTATTTATCTTGGGATGTTAAACAAGTTCATTTCACATTGGTTCATACATTTAGGTTATTCTTCAACATATTCGTTTACGTTGGCTTAGTCTTTTACAATCAATTGAACGTTTAATTACTGTTTACCCAGTGATTAAAAGTTATTTTTTAAATATTGAACATCGTCAATGTCCAAAACTGTTATTAGAATTTTTTACTTCAAATAAAGGTAAGAACTTAACTTTTTTAAATATGCATTTAAATGCTTGTGTTTGAACTTTCCAATAGCTGAATGTTCATTACATTTTTTGAGGAATGTATTAAGAGATGTACAAGAAGCTAATTTACAATTACAAAGATATTACACAACCGGTGTTAATTTATATTCCATAATAACAGATCTATTACGTAAATTAAGTAATCGATTACGTGATGATTATTTCGGTTCTAAAGCGATGGATTTGTTAGAAAAAATTCAACAGCCAACTGAAGTTAATGATTTAAAAAAATCATTTCGATCATTCATTCAAACAGTTATTCAATATATTGAAAGTTATTACGAAGATCGTTCTTTATTTTACAAATCAATATCAATTTTTAGTGAAACAGATATTGAAACAATTCAATGGAAAAGTATTGAATATTATACTACGTTTATTAATACCACCAGTATTGATAAAAATTGTTTATACAACGAATTCAATCATATTCGATCAAAATATGCTGGAATCAAAGATAAATTTGGTGGAATTCATAAACAAGTGCAGAATTTTATTTCATCAAATTTAGTGTCAACAAAACAAGTTGATACAATATTAGACAATGTATGCGACATCGATGTTCAAACCAACTATGATATAGATAATGAAGAACAAGATGGTAAATTCCATAAAGAACACAAAAATAATTTTATAAGATGCGATCAATTATGGGCTTATCTTCTTTATGATGAAAATGTACCTAATTTATGAAAATTAATTGAATTTGCTTTTTCAATACCAGCGTCAAATGCTTTTTGTGAATCAATCTTCAGTCATATGAAATTTTTGTGGAACAATCATCGAAACAACATGAACAATGAACTAATAGGTGCAGAATTAAAAATTAAAATGAATAACCATTATAGCTGTGTACAATTTTATAATTACCTTTATAATAATTCAAATCTACTGAAACAAATTCGCTCATCAGAAAAATACACTCATATTGCAAAAATGCCATGTAAGGCTTAGGTAAACTTTCTTTTCCATTTGTTTATTTATTTTGACATACATACTTTAGTTTTAAGTAAACTTTATTTTCTATGTATATTTGTATATGTATGAATTGTGAAATGATTAATAATAAAAACATATATGGTTATGACTAATAGTAATGATTATTTTTGATTTTCATTTCACTTAGTGACAAATTTTTTCATTCCTAGATTAGCAGCAGATAATAATGAGCAAGTATGTTAACAGAAATTGCAGTTTTTTTCGAAACACGACCACTAAATCAATTCATAGCTTCTATAAAAACCTCCTGGTTTTTCTCCTGGATTTTTATTATAAGTTCCCTGGTTAACTACTGGATTTTTTGGGATGCACTCCTGGTTTTCAAAATTTAGATTTGGCAACCCTGGTTAGCTCGAAAATCTCACTTTAAAACTTGCAATCGCTATTTTCTTCGGAAATATATGTGAATGCCGTAAAAACAGTACAAAATTGTTCAGTATGAGAAAGGCTGCTGAAACTTACTTTTTTTTGAGATTTATTTTTCTACAGAATTTATTAGGATTTATTTACTGTATCAATATTTAGCGCACCCATACTGCAAATATTCAAAAAAATAATCCAAGAAAAGTGGACGTGTTTGAGTCACAATCGGTGTTCCCAATTGTCAACGAAAAATATTCACTATCCGCTCCTTCTATGCGTATAGACGATTTTTCAGCCACACACCTGGGTGCACGTAGAAGAATACGACAAAAATATGGTCATTTTTCTCATAAGTGAGAACTGTGATTGAAATCGTTATCAAGATTCAAACAAAACAGAAAAACTACCAATTTTATCGTGTTCTTTTACACTGATACACATATTTCGGCTGAAAAGGCGTCTATATGCGCAAAAAGAACGGTAAGCGAATGTTTTTCGCTGATTTAGGAAGCCTGATTGTGAATCAAACACATAAACTTTCTTGGATTTCTGTCAATATCTGCGCGTTTAAACATGTTTTTCAAAAATTTTGTCTGCTTCGGAATACGAGTGATAAAATATACAAGAAAGATTTAGAACTACATTTTTTTTCACTCTGATACATTTCATAATTTATTACCACACCAAAAGAACAGATTCCGGCTCGCCACTGACTTTTACGAACGAAAATACATTGATATCATGGATTCGACCGAAAAAACTGACAACGTAAAACTATACAGTGTAAATTTCATGGAAAGAAAAAAATCGACAGAACTATTAATGCTGCTTCAATATACGCTTTCATCAACGTCATGTAAATATTCTGCAGCTGCAAGTATGTCGTATGTCTAGCATTTACATATGAATAGTGTGCGCTGAGGCTACATTAATAGTACCTTTACTATTTTTTCTTTCCGTCAAATTCATACATATTGTAGAAGTAACTTAGTTAGACATTATATCTTCTGCTTTAGGATATTGATAGGTGATTCAGCAAAACAGGTATAAGTAATTTTTGTCGATGTTAAAGCTCAGCTTCTTATTTCTATGATCGTATCAGAAAAAAGGCAAAAGGTGAGCTATTTTCTTTAACAAATGAGAACACACTCCTCCTCGCTTCTCTCACTTCTCATTGCCATTGAAGAAAGCATTGTAAAAATAGTAATAAATAAAAGAATAAAAGTGAAAATGTATTATTCTTCTCTAGCTGACGAGGACACATTATACTTAATAATTGGATTCAATAGAAGATACTCAAAATTTTTACTATTTCATTGTCTCAATTAAAATGGCCACAGTTTTTCTACCACATGATGATGTTTACACAAACACCAACGATAATTATCTCGAAATCTTCTGTCTTATTTGGCTCGATGCGAATGTAAACGTCAAGGAGATTAGAGATACAGAACCAAAATTGCGTACTATTATCAATCATCTCAAAAAGTTTCAAGATATACAACAATGTCAACGATACATTGAGCAGAGATCAAAAAAAGATAGACTACTGCTCATTGTTAGTAGTGAATTGGGACGAGAAATAGTTCCTTCCATACATAAACTTCGGCAAGTTACATCGATCTATGTTTATTGTATGGATAAGAAAGAAAACGAACAATGGGCTTGCAAGTTTTCAAAGGTAACATTGTGTTATAAAGTTTCAATTCCATTTTATCATCTGTGTAGGTGAAGGCTGTTGTTGTTGAACTTGAGGAACTCATTTCTCAGATCGAAAAGGACCATAAAATTCAAAAGAAAATAGAAGAACCATTGTCGATCAATATTATTAACTCAAAGAGTAGTACAGGCAAATCAACAGCAGAAGTAAATGGTAAATTTGTTTTCTTCCAAGTCCTCATCGATTGTCTTCTTCGACTAAAATATAATGAAACAGATAAAAATGAACTTTTCAATCGATTCAAAAATGAATATGAAGGCAATTTTACTGAACTCAATCATCTTATTGAATTTGAGCAGAATTATTCATCTAACGACGCCTTGTGGTGGTACACTCGAGAATCGTTCTTCTATAGAACTCTTAACACGGCTCTACGCACACAAAATATTCATATGCTATTTTTATTACGTACCTATATCTTCGATATTCATCGTCAGTTGCAGTATCGTCAAGCAAAGCGATTTCTACGAGTTTATCGAAGTCAGTTGATGTCGAATGATGAGCTGAATGATCTCAAACTATGCATTGGTCAGTTTATTTCGGTGAATTCATTTCTTTCGACTAGTAAAGAACTTTCGATAGCTCTTTTCTATATGGGAGATACGGCTCAACTGACAGATTTGGAACGAGTATTATTCGAGATCGATGCCGATCCCCAGATGATGTCTACAAAACCATTTGCTGATATTAGTACATGTAGTAATTTTGCTGATGAATTCGAAGTACTGTTCATGCTTGGTTCCACTTTTCGTCTAAACAATATCTATCTCAATAATGATCAAATGTGGATCATTCAAATGACCTTGTGCAATGACGATGAACTTCATTCTAAACATGTTCTCATGTATATGAAAGAGCAAATCGAAAGCAAAGAGACCAATCTTCGGACGTTCGGAAAGGTGTTATGGAAAATGGGTGAACTCAATCTAGCCGAAAAATACTTCAAGCGTTTATTGAAACAACTTTCGTCAGATGACCCCTTGCTGAGCGGTTTATATGAAGATCTTGGGGAGCTCGCATCACAGAAACAAGACTATGACACAAGTATGAAATGGCACCAAGAATTACTCGCGATCAAAAACAAATATCAGCTAATTGACAATTTCGATACTGGCCAGGGGAGCAATTCTATCGGTGAGTTCATTGAAAAACAGTCGATCATTTTCTGAGACTTAGACTGAATTTAATATATGCTGTGCAGTTTCTTCTCTTCTACAAAACAGTTTCAAAAAGGTATGTTTAGAGTGGAAAGGTCCTCACAATATTGACCAATACGATAGTATTTATAGTGAAACGGATAGAAGTGCGTAAAAGCCATTTTTGGGTCATGGTCAGTTTTCATTCCTTCATGACTTTATTAGCGCAGAATTGCACAAGGAATCGTTTGATAACAAAATTGACCTATTTGTGAGGGATTTAGACCCACTACATTTCAGAAACGTCATACTTCTACATCTTTTCTGTGAATTTGATTTTCAATTGTTTAGATGACGGCTTCAACTTAATTTTATGACAAAAACTCATTCGACGATCGTTTCTTCGTCCATTTGAAAACAAGAGGAAAAATTCAATAGTTAACGAGGTTAATATCTTATATTGTTTTATTTCTTAACGCACCAGTTTTGATGAGATAACTGTTCCTTAAAACGAAAGTTTTCAACAGGCCAATAATCGAATGTATAAAAGCCATGAGCCATATTCTTGCGTCCAAAGTCACAGGGCGTATATCATTCTTCAACATTTTGGTTTTTTCCGAAAACGGATGATTTTTCTCGGTAGTACACGCTGAGTTCTGATTAATGAATATAGCGTATTGTTGCGGCACAGGGTGAGATTAAGTATCGAATATAAACAGAAAGAAGAAAGCTTTTTTCTATCAAGAGCGCTGTCTATGACGACAGCGCAAAACAATTTTATTAGTATCAAATATGTAATACACTCTAGAAATGGCATCAGCTGATATTTCAATAGTGCCTTCTGGTCCCTTAGTATTAATTAGAAGTGACAATTTGGAAACATATTCTCTCCTATGGGTTGATGATTCAGTGAATTCTAATGAAAATCATAACGCTCGGCAACAGCTTCGCTCTGTCATTAATCATATAAAAGTATTTAAAAATATTACTGAATGTGAAACTTACATTCGTCAATCAAAAGATGATCAAATTCGATTGATCGTTAGCGGACAGTTGGGATCTGTTATTATTCCTCGTATTCATTCATTGAGACAAATCAATTCGATCTACGTCTACTGTTTAAATTCAAGTAAACAGCAAGAATGGGTATCAAAATTCACTAAAATTCGAGCAATTGTTACAGATTTAAATGAACTAATTGAGACAATCAAAGCGGATCGAAACAGAAGAGAGAAATTATTTGATGAACCTCTCCCTATCAGTGTATCCGATTCTGTTTCCAATAAAGAACGTTCATCAACAAATGTCAATGGTGGCTTTCTTCATTTTCAACTTCTCATTGATGGTCTTCTTCGTCTACGTGACAGCCAGATAAGTCGAGATGAATTTTTCAATTTATGCAAAAAAGAATATGAAGGCAACCTCGAACAGCTGTCCATCCTACGAGAATTTGAAGAATCTTATATTCCAGGAAAAGCTCTCTATTGGTATACACGCCATTCATTTATCTATCAAATGCTCAATAAAGCTCTACGAGTGCAGGACATTAATGTTCTATATCTATTTCGATTCTTTATCCAAGATTTATATCAGCAGCTCGAAAAATTACAACAAGAACAAGATCAGACATTAATTCGTGTATATCGAGGTCAACGAATGTCAAAACAGGAGCTGGATGTTTTGAAAAAATCTAAAGGACAATTAATATCGATGCATTCATTTCTATCAACAAGTCTTGATCGACAAAAATCTCTTTCATTTATTTCATCTGAATATGATGATCTTTGTCGTGTTCTATTCGAAATTAATGTTGATCGTCGTTTATCTTCCAGAGCAAAGCCATTTGCCAATATCAGTTTACAAAGTCAATTTGTAAATGAACAAGAAATTCTGTTTATGATTGCAACTGTCTTTCGTCTAGTTGATATTTTCCAAGAGGATGAAATTACTGTTATTCAAATGGAGCTATGTAATGGAAGTTATGATCATGATATGAAACTTCTTTTGGAACATATGCAAAAGGAAAATGAAGGATATGATGAACGCCTTTCACTCGGTCATATATTGTACAATGCAGGGATGTATGATAAAGCTGAACAATTCTATAATCGAATATTGAATGAATTAGCAAATGATGATCCATTGATCGCCGTCCTTTGGGCTTCAATAGGACTTGTAAAAAAAGCAAAAGGAGACTGGGAGATCAGTTCTCAGTGGTTAAATAAATCCTTTCAAAAGTATGAACAAATGGGAAATCATCAGGGACTTGCAAGATGTCTACAAAATCTGGCTAATATTGATCAATTGAAAGGAGAATTCAATCAAGCCATCGATAAATATAATCAAGCATTAGATATATTTCAAAAATTGCCTGGTGATCAAAAGAAATCGATTGCGCAATGCTTGAATAATTTGGGCTCTATTTATTACAAACAACACAAGTTCACTGAAGCAGTTCAATATTATACGAGTGCATTAAATATTCGAGAAACAATTTTACCATATTCACATCAAGATAATTCAACAACACTGCTCAATATGGGCAATATTTGTCATGTTAGGGGTGAATATGATCAAGCCCTTCAATATTTTGAGCGAGCATTAGATATCTTTAAAATATCGTTGCCATCGGAACATCCATCCATCGCACAAACTTACTACAATATAGGTCTAGCTTATGTAAAAAAGAACGAGTATCAACGATCGTTGGTCTTTTTAAATAGAGCGGCTCTTATTCGTCGGAATACACTTTCATCAGATCATCCAGCCGTTCATTGTTCTGTCAATGCAATCGATTTTGTCAAACAAATACAATCCCAATCAGAACAGTAATGAATACATAATTATGTGTCACTTAATAATGTCGAGTGTCTTAAAAGATTTTTCCACTTAAATTTTTCGTATATCTTTGCTATTTAACTTGACTAGATCAATAATTTGTTTTTGAATGATAGGTAAAGTCATCAAGTTTCTATTCATACAAACAAGCGTTAAAATCACTATGTAAAGCTAAGATCTTTCATTGAAATACATAAATTCAACATCTTTCCTATTTCGAACAGAGCATTGTGTAGGATTTCTTTTTGAATTATTCCTAGTTTTTTGAACGATTCGAATTTTTAAATTTTCCAGTCACAGAACAATCTTCTCTTAGACTTTTATTTTGATTTGCCCTCACCAGAGCGAAGTGAATGGTATTCAATCCAAATTCAAGCAATTAAAACAAATGTCATCTATAAATTTTCCGAGAAATAAAAAACATGCAAAATTTTGTATTTCAATTGAAGATCTTAGCTTTGATTAGTACTTTTAAAGTTTTTCTGTATAAATAAGTACTTTATATCTTTACCTATTATTTAAAAACAATGTTGATCAAATCAAATTAAATAGCAAAGATATCTGAAAAAATTAAGTAAAAGGATCTTTTGGAACATCAAATATTTCAACCAAGATATAAACACTCTTTTTTTTTCTTGTTCTTTACACTATTATTCGCATCTCTTACTATCTAGATAGACACTCTTATTTGCTGCTCGTGCTACAAATTTGCCTTGGCTACCTCTAATTAATCTTTCTTCTCACATGACCATTACAATTAATTGGTCCATATTCATTGTCTGTCTGCTTTTATATAAGGATATGTTCTTTATGTAAACAGATCAAACAATACGAGTATCACTATCTCATCGGAGCTTCTTTATCAAGTTCGTTCACACTTTCTACAAATCTAATACACAATAAATTCATTACATAAGGGAAGTAAGTATAAGAGAGTAAATAGCCATCGCAATATATAAGAAATCTTATGGAAATTCAAAGATCGTTTTTTAATTCAAACTTTAAGTGACCGCTGTCACCATTGTGCAGAAGAAAATATACAAAATATGAGAGACAGAGAAAAAAGGAGCTATCGTATATATGTTGTGGTAGAAATTAAAATTCAGCGCAATTTAAAATTTACCTACGCAAAATTGAAATTTTAATTTTATCCAGAAGAAATTGAAATAGTGCCCACATATAATATCGGTAAAAATGATGGAATCAAATTCAAAAGTCGTTCAAATGGATAATAACGAGAAAATTTATTATGAAAAACTGAATAAATATATTATTTCATTAGATAAGAAATTCCGCGAAAAATGTGTTATCAAACGACAAGTTTACGATGATATCTTAAAATGCTTACAATTACTGAAAGGTTCACCATCTGATGCATATTTATCAACATTTTCCCTAGACTGAAAGGATAGGGTCTAGAAAACGAAATTCACCTATGTCTGTTTGCCCGTCCGTCTGTTGGTAACGCGGTTAAAATGGCCATGATAAGTATGATACAAATGACCATTCGAAATTATTGTTCGAATATAGTCCAAATAAACATGGAAAGACAATAACAATCATCTAATCACTATGATTTAAATTAATCTACCAGTATTGATTAAAAATGACGATCATTGTTTAATTATTTATTTTCATTAGATTGCTGTTCAATACTGCATCAAAAACTGGAAGTGCTTTATTAATAAATTAGAGTTTTATAGGTGAGTGTGAACATAAAATTATAATAAATAAAAATCATATTCTTTGAATAAAGAACATGTTTTTTGCTTATTATAATTTCATGTCGAAGCTCACTTGTAAAATTCTAAATTATTGGCAAAGCACCTAGTTGTTGATACAACATTGAATAATAATCCAGTCAAAACAAATAATTAAACAATGATCGTCATTTTTAACCAGTACTGATGGGATTAATTTAGATCATAATGACGCGGTGATCTTTATGATTTTCTCCGCAACTGTTGCAATTATAGTCACAAGATGAGCACTTTAACCAGGTTATTCTGTTACACGCAACCAAATATATTGAATCCTCGTTTAAATCTATGATCAATAATATCGACATCCCTATTGTGTCAGTCCAGGACCAAGTGAATCGACAGTCGATGAATCTTACTTGTGTTTATTGGGTAAGACAAATTTATCTTAGCTAAAATAGCGGATGTTAATGTTGTTACTTGTATTGAATTCAAAACATCAATTTGTGTTTAAGAAGCATTTTATAATGTTATAACCCAGGTCAAAATGGGTACATTGGATCCTGTCGGACGGGTTTAAAATCCGTTGCTTTACGGCAGATCGGATTCAGTCGGTTACTATTTGTCGGATTCCCATGCGATTCGTTATATTCCTTTGATATCCGCTGGTCGGATTCATGGAGTTCCGATCAGATCCATACATTCGGAACCGACCAGATTCGATCGCAAGATCTGATCATTTCCAATCTAAATTAGGACAATCCAGTGTCTGGAAATGGTCGATATTTATCGGTTCACATGACACAGGATTTCAGGATAAAACCGTTCAATCACTGCTATCGGAACTTGTCGGATTATATATGAATATAGGAGTTCCATTGATCGGATCTATTCGCGTCGGATAATATGGATCCGACTGGATCCAGTTGCTGATGCATATCAAAAATAATCGGAAAACTATGTATTTAACCCAGTGGAGTGGCTAGCGTGGTGTTAAAGAAATAACATTTTCTAATATGGTTGAAAACACTTTCGGATATGGTTTATGGAGAAAAATTGAGCCCAATGATTGACATGGGAATATCTCTATTGATTAAACTTTTCTGTAATGGTGGAGGAAAGCAAACTGATTTCTTTTTTTCATAATCTCTTATGCTTTGTGATTATTGAAACTAATTTCAGTTTGTTTTCTGTTGATGAAGATTACTTTGTTCTCTTTTGATAATTGCACTATCATCATTCAAATAAATAAATTAACAAAAATAATTAAATTGTTATTGATTATTAGAAATTGATCTTAGTTAAATGATCTTAATAAATCGGTTAAAATAGATTAAAAGCTAATAAAAACAAGATGAAATTTATTATTGATTTTAAGAAACCAGATTAAAAATCAGATGAAAACTACATCTTATTAAAATCGCTCATTATATTTCCATACGAATCAAATCAACTTAATATATTTATTTTACAGAAATTCATCAAAATTGTAATGAAATAATAATAAATCCAAATGTAACAGATGTCTGTCTATTACGAGGTATATCCATAAAGCACTGTACTAAATGATAGTTGTCACAAAGTTCTTCAAATACCCATACATCTTAAAATATGCGATATCAAATTGAAAAAGCTTAATATTCCACTAATACACACCATATATCTCCGGAAAACATACCTTCACATTGCATTTCTCATTTATTGTCACTAAAAACACATTTATCTAAAACCAATTACATATTCTAATAGCCCATAAAATTCTGTATCAGCCTGTACTTTTACTTCTTTTCTTGCATTTATTTATCGGGCAATAATTTGAACGCCACGAAGACATTCTCATATCCAGATTATCGCATACTTGATTTTTTTCTTGGTCATCAAAAATAAGTTTTACAATTTTGCATTCCTATAGAATGATCTTTTTCGAAAAACAATTCAAGATTCTGATAGAGCGTGAAATTCTCTATCTCCCTGTATATTTACTTTTTTCTCAAACTACAGATTCTGGAAGGAAAAATTGACTACAATGGAAAGATCCTCAATCGACCAGTAACAAAAATCTAATTTTTTTCACTACGTCAATTCAAGACTCTGTATTAATAGATAGGATGACAGAGAATTTTACGGGGTTTCAAAATATGTAATTGGTTTTAAATAAGTATATATTTATAGTGGTAACAAATAAGAAATACAGATTGGGACTATTTTTTTCCGGCGGAATCTATAAGTGATATTTTTCGTAAAAAAATTTGAGACAAATTTTCGAAATCTAGCAATCTCCTGTAATTCATGTGTAATCCACTGTGATCCATGTGTAATCGACTGTAATCCAAGTGTAATCTGAGTATATATATCTGCATCCGATAAAAGTCCATTGTACCTGGTAGGATCATTACCTTATCCGATGTTTCTCATCTAGTGAATGCTGACAGTTCCGACCGTATCTGAGAAGCAAATCCGACAGGATTCAATCGGATTCTTTCCAAAGTAATCCGAGTCGGAATCCGTTGGTTATGATTCCGGTGAAATCCGATATCGGATCCAATCAAGTTCTCGTCGTATCTTCTGGTCGGATTGAATCACCTGGGAAATGAAGCGCACACTGCTGTCTCTCGCATGATAGTCGTGAAAAGACTTATTTTGAATTAAATTCGCAATATTCAGGGATTGCTCGATTTTGCGTTGAAATATTCTTGAAACAATGCTTAGCATGTTAAACAAGAAAACCATTTAAACAACATGTGGCCTCAAAACCTATTATTTCATTAGGGGTAATGATACATCCCCAAATTGACTTAATCGACATGTGTATAAGACCTGATAAAATATTACCTGATATTATTTATTCTTGGATTTTAAATTGCATCGATCACTTTAGTAAATTTTCATGAGTGTTTCTGCTACGAAATGAATCTGCTAATGAAATTGTAACAAAATTACGCGAACTATTTTTTACTTTTGGACCATCACGAGTACTTCATAGTGATAATGGCCATGAGTTTATTTTGAATGTTATCACAGAATTAAAAACACTCTCTCCAGATTTGTTTTTTATTCGCAGAAGATCGAGGCATCCGCAAAGTCAAGGATGCGTTGAAAAAGCAAATGCAATTTTATGCGATGCTCTCGGTAAATGAATGTGCACTAATAATTCTATAAATTGATCTTTTGGTCTAGCACCAGTTATTTATGGTATTAACATACGAATGTCTTCTGTAATCAAAACAACACCACATGAAGTGATTTGTGGAAGTTAATTCAGCAGAACGGTATCGAAGATGAAGAAAAGTTACCAACTCCTGTTACTGAATTGCACGATGATTTAAATGATGATCAAAGTGATAGTTTAATTCATTTTGACAAAGGTATTGATGCTGATGTAGTTGATATTATTAAAGAATTATCTAACTATACTGTTTATTATTCGTCATTTAACACACTATCAACACCTAAATCACCATCAATCATTGAAAAAACATGGTTTAGTTCGCAAAATCGCGACAGATAATAATTTAACAGCCGCTAATGAAAAAAAAATGAAATTAAATCGAGGCACTTTAACGCTTATTGTTAATAATTATAATATAAACTAGCTACATCCTATGCAAATTGCTCGGGTTTTCGGTTGTGGGCGACGTATGATTATCGTATGTTATGTAATTCAAGAGAAGTATGCAGAGATCCATTAGTATAACTCAGAAAACAGCGCGAGGAAGTGAAATTAACTTGTCGCCCGAAGATGTTCATGTTTCATTCGAATAGTAGCACAAAGATTTCTTGCTGAAATCTTGTACATACCATGGGCTAATATTGGAGACCCACTATCGTCCATATGAAACATAGGATTATTCGGGCCAT
>JAJEKB010020331.1:158767-183657 GCA_022393335.1 Macrotrachela quadricornifera | reverse complement strand
TCTATCGAATAGAGGCTGAAAAAAAGAAATCTATATTTTTACTCGAAGTTTGCCTTCCGTGCATCTTACAACTCTATGGTAGCAGAAGCTCATATTTTTGGCTATACATCGTTCTTTTTCATTCTTTTCTTTTTATCATTTTTTACAATTTGCTTCCATATATACACAAGAAGAAATGCGTCTGAGTTATTATCTGCATTATTACGGATTATCGTATATTATCTTTTTTCCTTTCCTTCTCCTCTCCTCTTTGACTTTCGATGATTACTGAAAATTTTCACTTTTAAATAAAAGAGCGTACTGCACTTAGTATTCTAGTAAGAGTTATCCATGATGAATTGAATTCTATTTATAGTAATGAAGCCCCTGATCTAAGCACAGTCGAACGATGGTCAAAATTGAGAAAAAATCGAAGATATCCAAGAACAAACTGATTTGAGTCATGGGATTGTTCAAACAATAATCACTGATCATTTAAAGCTTCGGGAGATAACCGTACGTTACATACCTAAGAATCTCACTGATCTTCAGCGAACTGAACGAGTTCGAATATGCAAGCATAATTTAGCGAAATTTCATCAGGGACCGTGGCGTTTATGGGATATAATTACTAGTGATGAGTCCTGGTTCCGTCACAAACAGATCAGCCGAAGAATGTCAAACAAAGCATGGATAGCCATAGGAGATTCTCCACCTACTGTTGTTCGAAGAAGTTGGTTTGCACCAAAAACCTTGTTTTCGATGATTTTTAAATCGACCGAGCCTATGTTAATACATCGCATCGAACGTGCTGTGATTGTTGACCATCATTATTACATCAACTAGTGTTTACGGCCTCTGATCGACGAGATTAAACGTCAAACACCTTCGTATGGGACTCGTGATATCAAGATTCATTATGGCAATGGTAGATCACATGTACATGATGATATATCCGATTACCTTGAATCTAAGGACTTACAGTAATATCATATCCGCCTAACTCTCCAAATTTGTCACCTTGTGACTTCTGGTTATTCGATTTGATCAAAGATAATCTGATCGATCAAGATAATTCAGAATCATTACATAATGCTATAATCGATTTCATGAGCTCCTTAAATCCAGACGAATACAAAAAGACCTTCGAGAAATAGATCGAAAGGATATAACTATGTGTAGATAATCATGATGATTACTTCGAACGTTTAGTGAAATAATCACCAAATTCATTTTTATTCTGTTTTCTTTTCTTCTCTGCTGATATCGTTACACAGTAAAACATGTCGAAGCAAGTTGTAAAAAATGATAACAAGAAAAGAATGATAAAAAAGACAAAAAACGAAGAAGAACGATGTATAGACGAAAATATAAGCTTCTGCTACTAGAGAGTTTTACGCAAAAAAAATTTCTTGAAATTTCACTAACTTGGTAAGAAGGCGAGGAATTATGAAATAACATAGAAAGATAGAGCGAAACATGCTCTATCTATTGGTAAAAAGAGACATTTTTTTATACTCCTGCTTAAGGAAAAAAAGTACCTCCCTCATTACTTTTGGTATGCCCTAAGTAATTATAATATCTGCGAATATTAGTCATCTGAATACAGATGTGTTTTATATGTATATATGTTCTTAGTTAGACCAGTTTGCTTTCGAATTTGCTTACATAGGAATAGCAGCGCAAATCGTACATAATCGCACAAGATCTGTGTTGGCATCTACCGTATACTTCTTGGTTTACGAGTTTTATTTGATTTGTTAAGATGCGACATGAGTCATTCAGTCGGTTAGTATGAGTTTCTTAATTTATACATCTCACAAAATTTTTACTAAGAATCATCAGTCAGAATCTGATGAAACCTTAGTGACAAGTAATGCATTAGCGCTTGTACGATTTTACGTCAAGAGACAAAAATCTTGTATGCAGTCGATCTTGTTTCAACTAACGTCTGACGTGTTGATCTGAGTGTTCATTAAAAATTATAAAACAACATTTTATTCAAAACATTATTTGATTTCACAAAATAGTTTACAACTTTCAGAAAATAGTCTCAATATTTGGTTCAATTTACCACCGGTGTCACGATGACAAAAATATCTGTGCTAAGCGGTTCTCATCCATGTAATGCATCTGAAAGTAAGTTTTCCGGTGTCATAAAAGCAGGCCAACCTTGTTGCTGATCATTAGATGTTCCGTTTGATTCTGATGTCGTCGATGTTGTTGAGGGTTCGTCCATTGCTTTGTCTTGGTTTTTTCCTTTGTTACTAATCTACAAAGATGCCTCTATCCAATGTATATACACCATGTTGAATTCGTCATATCTATGTTCTTTTATCTGTTATCAGAGTAAACACAACTATAGTCTTTCCTGCATGTTTTTATCTTTCATCTTTTTCACTGAATGCGACTTCGTTAGAGATCTGAGAAACAGTCACGAATTCCGATAAATCCTGAAAATTTTTTGAAGCAGAACAAATCAGATTCGAGATGGTTCAAAAATTTTCGGGATGAGAGAGTTGTGACCGCAATAATATAGGAAAAATCAAAGTCTGGAATTGTTCTTTAGTCCAGTTTGTTAAAATGTCTGCCACTGAACTTATATAAAATTTCTTATGAGGAATAGTCAATGAAGCATCAACTTATCTAGTAATCATCTAAATACATGACTTTTTGCCAAGGATCAGAAAACGGTTCCTGTTGGATTCTCGGATCTAGTAGGATCCAGTGTAGGGATGCAACGGTGACGAATCGGTAACCGTTCCATCAAAAACCGATATGAACCGGTAACCGGTTCACCGAAAACCGGTAGAAACCGGTTATCGTTCAACTTTTAGCAGAGTATATTCTCTCGACTATAAGAGGAGGCTTATGACAAAAATAGTCTCTTCGTGCATTTGTGTCAGGATCAAAGGTCAAACAACATTAGAATAACAATTTTCGAAACTTGGGGTTAGTCTTCCTTTGTATTTCGGACGTCTCAGAGGTCCTCAAGCCGTATATTAGGAGGCTACTCGTGGGATCTCAAGTGCTATACTATAGAAGTACCTTTGGGTCCTCAACTGCTATACTATGGAGCTGCCCTTGGGTCCTGACACAAACGGACCAAGAAAACAATTTTTTTCATAAAGGCCTTCTTACAGTAGAGGGAATCCCATGTAAAAATATTTAAAAATAATCGTTAAATTGCCAATTTAACAAAAATTAATGTTACCTTTTTGTTCGTAAAAACGCGTTAAAAACTGGCTTTTTAACGAACTTTCATCCGTTTTTCGTCTTTTTCAGGTGTTAACGTCCAATATTGCGTGAAAGTTCGTTAAAAAGCCGATTTTTAACGCGTTTTTACGGACAAAAAGGTAACATTAATTCTTGTTAAACCATTAAATTTATAAAAATTTTTACATGGGATATGCTCTGCTAAAAGTTGAACGATAACCGATTTCTATCGGTTTTCGGTGGAACGGTTTTCGTCACCGTTGCATCCCTAATTTTTACCTAGAGATGTACCAACACCAAAACCAAACCGAAAACTTTTGGGTTTTGGGTTTGGGGGATTTGGGTTTTGAATTAGTTTTGCATTTGAGAGGTTCGGGTTTTGAGTTTCGGAGATTTGTGTTTGGAGGGTTTGGGTTTTGGTGTCGGAATTTGGGTTTTGGATCTTTTCTTGAATAAGGATATTAATTATTATGATAAGATAATTTGATTTGCTTATCAAACTTCGTATTATATAAGTAAAAACGAGAAGATTTCATTATGCTGGAAGTAATGACTAACATAGCACTACTTGGAAAAGAATTAGATCTACTGAACAGTTAAGTAAACCTTCCACCTGAATTTTTCAATCGAATAATGTATTGAGTGAAATTAACAAAACTTTGTAAAACTGAATTACGATTTTTGTTGATGAGCTATATCTAAATTGGTTATGTGTTTTGTCGGCAACTTTGATAAATGACTCGCAGATTCAGATATCTCCATTAAAAAAAGTCACTTGTCAGATTTAATAAAAATTTCTTGTTTTCATAATAAAATAGTTATTAGAGGTTTGACAGTTCAGTTCAATTCTTTCGAACTGAACTGTTGGAACATTTCTTTTGAGAAGAGCTGATCTCTGAGGACAGTTCTTTTCATAAGAACTGCTTGAAATTTTTCCCAAAACAGAACAATATTGTTCTCTTTTGGGAATAACACTTCCGGGTATTGAGTAATATTGTTCTTTTTTGGGAAAAATTTCAAACAGTTCCTACGAAACGAACTGTCCTCAGAGATCAGTTCTTCTCAAAAGAACTGTTCCAACAGTTCAGTTCTTTCAAACTGAACTGAACTGTCCAACCCCTAATGATAATTACTATCCTTATTCAAGAGAAGACCCAAAACCCAAAAGGTTTGGTGTTGCTACCTCTCTATATTTACCTTCAATCTTTTTACTGTTATTTCGTTGTTCTGTTTAATAGAACGTACAAGAAAGAAATGATGTGTTTGTTAATTAACTTTTTCGTTATTCTTATTTTCTCTTTCAGGCTTTATTTCGTCGATTGCAAAATTCATTTGTAATATTGACATTTCGTTCTTTGATCAAAATTCACACATTGTTAGTTCTTTTTTAGCATATAACATAGCAGCGTGCAGAAATAATTAAAGAGGAGAAGTATTATTATTGAGAATCAAATTTAAATTTGTTTATAGGTATTTAAAAGGTTTGAATATTTGTATTACGAAATTTGTTCCACTCCCTTTATCATGATGAAATGAAATATTCATCTATATATAATTACATTTATAATAAGCAACAATAATGATACATCAATAATAAAATTATTTTAACATGAAAACAAAATATTTCGATATTTTCAATTTGATATTCTCAACAATAATTATTACATTAGTTTTTAGAAAAAAAAACCATAATTACAATTGAAATATCGATATAATTACTAAGCATAAAAGAAATTATTTTTTTTGTAAGTTATTCAAAATGAATGTTTCATATATGATTCATGTAAAATTCAAATATTTATTTAATTGTATTACTTCTTAATAAATATGAAAGATGAGTTTGTTTGTTTTCTTTTCATTTCCATTATCCGAGATAAATGAAAAGCTTGCTCTATATTATAAATAATTTATCAAAAAGAAAATTTATTCTTCAAAGTTTTGATCTAACAAAATAAATGTAACAATTTTTTTTATATTTTTTTCAATAGATCGATAACTATATCTTATATTTAGATTAAATGTACACATGACAATACTCAAATAAATAACCTCTTATCAATTTATGTTCATATAAGAGTTTAATGAGAAATGCACAAATACTTCTTTGTACTTTCATATAGTCATTGTAAAAGTTTGTAATTTTTTGCTATATTGGGTTTTAACTCTTTTATTTATTTGCATTGAAATATACAAGATTATCTGAATTTAATTGATTTTTATATTGTTCTGGACTTACTCTATGGAAAAATAACTTTGATCAGATTTAATAATCAGAAAATACTCGAATAAAACTTGATTTTACTATTAGAATCAATTTATGATGTTATTTTTGATGAAAATAGTTTTATTGATTATGAACTTCAACATTTTAGCGCAAGAATATTTGAATTATTGGAAAAATCTAAATGAAAAGGAAAGCCAATTAATTGATTTTGGGTCACAAACAAGCAAGAAAACAAAGTTCTCCTAAATTATTTATTAAAATCGATGTCAACATTAATAAGTTTAATCAATATTCAATCGAATAAACTTTATTTCGTATATAAATGATTATAATCTAGCTAATCTTTCTCAAATAAGTATATTCAACTTTATGAAAATGAAAGGACACCACCATTTTCCCCCAAAAGTTCTTCAAATGAGCTGAAATGTTGCCTACTAGTAGGCATTAATGAGATACATTTATGATAAAATTTTTAGTTCAATAACTTTTGATACAACCGATTTATTGTCAAAATAGGACCGTGTGGAAAAACGAAATATGCTCTCTTTGTATTAACTCAAAGAAAGTCTAGCAATGTTTTTCAGTTCAAAATTTAGAAAGACGCATTATATATGGTTGGATAGAGTGTCAAATTCCCTACATTTTGTGCATATTCTAAAGCTTTTAACAATGCTTTTTTATTTGGATAAAATTATCGAAGACATTTAAATCTTTGAATTTTTCGATGAAATTTTGACTTCTCACAGATTTTGTTTTTCAGAGATGCTATCGTATCTTCAAAAGGAAGAAAAGAACATTGTTAAAAGCTTTAAAAATTGTTAGACTTCCTTTGAGTTAATGCAAAGAGAGCATATTTCGTTTTTCCGCACGATCGTATTTTGACAATAAATCGGCTGTATCAGAAGTTATTGAGCTAAAAGTCTTATCATAAATGTATCTCATTGATGTCTCCTAGTAGGCAAATTTTCAGCTTATTTGAACTTTTAGGAAAACGGCGGTATCTTTTGACTCGAGATTCGAATTCTATACCTTCAATAACCCTTTGTAGAGTTTTCTTATACTTAGGTCTGACCAAAAGTTCGTGCACTATTAAATAAAAATCTAAAGATAAGAAGATATTTTTAGTTTTATTTTATCAAATGTTGAGGATAGTTGTCAGCATTATTTATGCCAAGACCAATCATTTCGACACAATTTGTTAAAAGTTTTCTTGAAGTCTTTTTCGAAAACCTTTTTAGTTATCTTGGAAATTGCATGAGCTGACGGAGGTTCACTTCTTTAATTACTTGAACTATGTTTGAGAAAATTAGTTAGTCAGGAATTACATAGTATCAGGTCTGTGGAATAAGGTGGATAAGACATTATATTGATATTTTCTTCTGTCAAATAATTAATAATATTGGATGAGTATGAAGTCATCGATGATCATGAAACATTTTTGTGCATTTTGAACCTGATATCTCTATTTGTTTTCATATTCCACTAAAAAAGGACTTCAAACAATTTTCAATATAGTATTTGTACTCTATGATCTTGTCTTTACCTACACTCAGAATTATTTTATTTAAAGAATACATCATTTTCAAGTTTTGATTAAAACTTGTCTTTATGTACAGCAGTGTTAGCTGATTTGTTCTCAGTAAGCCAGCTAGCATCAAATGACTTATGACTGACGTATCCTAAAAACTCTATGACCTATCTTTTTAAAACAAATGAAACTTGATCAGCTCATGCAGTTTCCAAGATAACTAAAACGTTTTTCGAAGAAGACTTCAAAAAAACTTTTAACAAATTGTGTCGAAATGATTGGTCTTGGCATAAATAATACTGACAACTATCCTCAACATTTGATAAAATAAAACTAGAAATATCTCTTTATCTTTAGATTTTTATCTAATAGTGCACGAACTTTTGGTCAGGCCTAAGTAAAACATCACAAATTTTAATAATAATCTAGACGACACTATTTTCTGATTGGGGCGAATACATAAACATATCGACAAAGTTTAGAAACAAGCATACCTATAAAATTAAAAACTTATTTTATGCTATATGCTACGGATCGGTTTCATGATCTAGACAATCTTTGATCAAACTAAATAAAAAAATTCTTTTTAAACAGTAAATTTAAAAACTCTTGAAACTTAATCACACCAATTGATTCCTCGCTCTTAAAAGCGCTTTAGTCAAATTTTATAAAAAAAAAACATTTTTGGGGGTAAAAAAATGTTTGCAAAATCATTCTTAAAGACAGACAAACTTTAAGCAATTTAGCTGTCGTATTTAAACACCATATAATCCTTTCTTTCAGAAAATGGAATCACTTTTTGAATTCGAATATTCCTTACTTTCAAAAATATATTCTCGAAGTATAACAGTGATATCATAATGATCTCTATAGAGTTCTTTCAATCTTTATCTAATAACTGATGAATATTCTTCAATAAATGATAATCTTAGTATTTACTTGACCAATTTTGATGTTAAGGAATAAGTATATGCAACAGTCCTATGACTGATGCTCTCCAGATATTTGTATTTCAATAACACTTGTTCTTTTACAATATCCAGTAGAATTTTCGTAAGGTACAAGAACAATTCAGAATTTCTTTTAGATTAAGATAGAGAATACATTTTATGATATAATTGAAACAATAACAGGAACAGAAAAACAAAGGAATTATTAATGCAGTAAAATATATATGTAAATACGTATATAATTTAAAGGTAATATCAACTATTGCCTTTATATATTTCTATATCTTCTAACAGTGATGACAATCCAGTACAAATAACTATCAATATAAAATCAATTTGAGAATTTTCCAGCATCTTTTCATTCTGCATGATTTCATAATCATCTCAATCTCATTTAATAAATGTTTTGGCTTTCCATTTTAAAAAAACAATCTAGAGAGTGAGTCAAAGGTTTCGGTACCTCTCAGAAAAATTGTTCGTTCTTCCTTATGGTAAACTCCAAAATGCTCAAACATTGTTATCCTATTCCTTGTAACATGGAGAATATTATTCTAAATTTTTACCTCTTTATTCTGACAAATAAGGGATATGTATAGACTAATATTTCTGAGATCAAGTTTTCACCACTTGATACGTTCTATTAAAAAACAAAACATACGACAGGATGCAACGTGATCAACTCTACAATCTACACAGTACAGAATTTTTTTAATTATGTAATTTTTCTTTTCAAAAAATAGCAAAACTCTGTATGATTAACTGAAAAACTGATTGCACAAAGTTTTGCTTTTTTTGCAAACAAAAATTACATAATCAGAATCTGCTGTACTGTGTAGATTGTAGAGCTTTTCACACTGTCCTGTGATATATTTTATTTTTTAATAGAACATATCAAGTGATGAAAAAGTGAAATGCAAAAGCGGCTCATTTCGCATATGTCGACTATTATTTTAACGATGTGGAGAAAATAAGATTTCAAAAATGTTAGCCTATACCTCTTTCTTATTTGTCAGGATAGAGAGGTGAAATAACGAAAACCATTTTGAATTTTCATTCTATATGCGATATGATTGATTCTTTTGAAAAACGACAAAATTTCTAATCAGTTCAAAATTTTGAAGTTTTCGGTGCTGGCTCACAAATCAAAAAGAATTTTGGACCGAATCTTAATTCAACTAATTCATTATACTATTATCTAATAAAATTTGAGCAGTGTTCCGTGTCTTCTATTTGAAATCATACAGCCTTTTTAAATGATTATTATTCGCCTACAATAAATATGAACTTAAAATTATAAGTTATATAATTAGATAATATTTGTAATTAAAATATGTACTATAAGAATGTTATATTTCCTAGTTGACTACTATGTTATGCTGTCTCATATTTTGTCATCTTGCTAAGCACTATGAAGTTTATTAATTAATGATAAAATTAATTAGTTAAATTAAAATTTAATTTAAAAATTGTTTCTGACTTTGAATTCGAGCTAAAATCCATGTCATTCTGTGACAAAAAAAACAACTTTATTTATTTATTGATCTACTCAAGTGAATGAAAGCTAGTTGAATTTTTGTAAAGATTTTCGAATGATTTTTTGAAAAACAACATATATTGATACGTCACTATAGTAAGTTTTTAATTATTCGATATGTATTAAAATCTTTAGTCAAAGATTTACAAAATTTTGTAAGACTTATCGTAAGATCTTTATTTTTAATTGTTTCGAATTTATAGTTATTCAACCTAGAACACTAATCTGACTTTTACAACAGTTCTTAAAACAAGATTGTTTTTTTTTGTATTTTATAAGATAGCATTTTGCAGCACTTTTAAAAAAAAAGTTGATTGAAAAAACTTTAGAAAATGTATTAGAAAACATATACTATATTCTTTAATAGATCCTCATCTTCTCTTTCCACCAGTGAAAGGTCTACCATTTTAATTTATTTCTATAAAAACTTTCTCAAAAATATACATTCACATTTTTTTTGAAATAACTCTTGTATACAATGCTGTCTAATAAAATCTGGATCCAAAAAACTAAATTGAGAAATCGAAATTTGTCAATCTTGGATATCCTGAAGAATTAATAGAATTAGATTTTGAACATTTACTTCAAGTTCTTTTTAACCTTTTGACATCTTATATTTCTTTATTATTTCACCTTTTATAAACTTGGCGGACGTTTTTTCTTTTGTCATGTAATAAATTCTATAAAAATTTTTTATCTCAAACATTTATCCTTTAAAACATATTTGAAGTCTAAGTGTTCTATTTTGTCAAAGTTCCTTATCTTCTAGTTTTCTGTTGTGTGTGCACGTTAGAATACTAACGAGTAAAATATAATTAAGAGAAAGAACTCTTATATAAAAAGTGCCAATTAATATATATATATATATAGACAAAGAATATAAAATGAATTTTGATTCTCTAAATCATAAATATAATCATAAGAGAATAAAAACTTATTTTTAACTCATATATATATATATAATGTCTTGAAAGAACAAGAACGTTTACTCTTAGTCTGATGAGGACTATATTTGTAAGGATGTTTTTTATTAGTATTACTGCACATCTTCTGCTGCATCTTTTATGTAATACAATAACAATAGGACATATTAAACAAGCTCAAATTGTAAATTCTCAAGATAGTGCTCATATCGTTTGACTTATCAATCAAACATGTCAATTATTCATTAATGTATCAACGTCATTTGAGTTAATTTTTCAGCCCTATGTCATTGTATATTTATTCCCGTCTTTCATAACTAAACGTGACGCACCATGCTGTTCAAATTTCACTTGACTATTTGAACACATACGTAATACAAGTACATTGAGCATTACCAATATTACTCAAATCATGGGTATCGCATTAAATACAGATTTGAATCAGTTGGGTACTGTTGGAGATGTACTGGATATTCGAAATCCTGCCTTGATTAATGAAGTGTTGTTGAATACATCATTGCTTCCTATAAATGCAATGCCAATGACTTATCATAAAAAATTATCCTATGTAGGTTTTAATCCATCACCTGCACCTCATTCTCTTTTTGTCTGTTCAGCATCTAATATAACATTAGTAACACAAATGAATTTTACTGTTGCTAGTGCAAGTGGTCCTAATCATCTTATTTGACTTTTCAATGATACGTTAGTAGGTATTCTTTTAATCAACACTACAGTTTTGATGAATTTAACAATCACCTTTTCAATACACATTTAATCGATCACAAATTTTACCATTCCCACGTGCATATGGTATCATAAAAACTCTGGACGATGCCTTAATCTTTATCGCTGATGCATGGTTTTCAGGTAGTGTATGGCGTCTTTCAACTACATTTCCTTATACATGTGCACAACTAACGTTGACAAGTGGTGCCAATTTTGCTTCGGATCCACTGATTAATGACATGATACTCACTGATGATTATCAACTCTATTTTGTTGAACATAACAGATCACAGCTTATTCGCTATGGAACATCACATCAATGTACATCTTAAACTAAATAGCAAAGCAAAAAAAAATTTATCAATGACTACACTCAATTTAGTTTTGAGTAATAAGCTGTCAATAAAATATAGTAAATGAACATAATAGACAAGAATCGCAACATATAGTATATAGTTGCTTATTTAAATTCCACTTGAATAGAAATAAATAACTTGATGTTCGTGAAACAAAATATTAATGTTCCAATTCATTACAATTATTAAAATATGTCAATGCAGTTCTCTATAAAGTCTCAAGTCTGTGACTCTTATAATATAAATATGTAGACAAGGATAAGAACAAAAATCACCTCATTTATTCTTTTTTCTTTATATATTTGACTTTGCTCGAAACAGCTGATCTTTGATTGTATATGTCAAATCCTTTCTAAGGAATAGTGAATTATTTGGACAAGAAATATTTCGATTGAAACTTTGCGTTGATCCACCTGACATATTATATATACATAAGTCTATGAGGAGAAAGCTTCAATCGATTGAGTTCATTAATGGTATATGGAAGATGCGTACTCAATCCCTTCAACTTCACTTCATCCTTACTTCTATTCTTCTGTGTCAGTCAATTCATTAAATAATTTTCTTCTGGAATTGGAACAAAAATCCTTTTATATTATCTCTATTTACTAGATGATAATGTACACAGAAAGTCGAATATTCCTTATAATGTTGTATGTAATAGGATCATTGTAACTACAATAACTTAAACTTCAAACAAGAACTCAGCAATCGGACTAGTATATGAATCTTATTTTGATTATACTTTGTTTATTCATCTAAAATATTGATATAGTAAATAGTGAAAATTTAACAATGAAAAATATCAGTCAATAAAATGATACTTTTACAGATGGTCTTCATCATTTCATTGTTGATTTATACGATGAATATTAAATACTTTCTTTTACTGAACAGCAGAGCTGGGCAGCTCCGACTCCGGAGTCGACCCGGCTCCGAATTTTCTTCGTTTTGTTTACACTAAGAAAGAGGGTAACATTTGTAGTATAGGTATTTTTCATATATGTTAATTCCCTTTACGTACATTAATGTATCAACTATACCTATCTCTTACGTTCTATCTTTTTATCGGGTATTTTCCAAGTGTTTTCTCTTGGTTTTTTCCTTTTTTTCTTTATATGATAACTTAGATATATTCCATCTCTTGTCTAAATGTCTCATATAAATATCAGCTATCCTTCAGCGAAAAAGACTTGTGCGCGTCTTTGATTGAAAACAAGCTACTTACACATAAATACGTTATTACGTATTAACCGCCTGTCATTTATTTGATCGTGTCCTAAATTTAACATATTTTTCATTTTCATTCACTATTTGACAAAAATAATATCCAATTTGAACGAACAATCTGACTGTACATCAATTGTTATCGATGATGATGTCGTTAGTGACGAACGAAACATGGTTTCTGATTCTACTATCACAGAGAAATCGATTCAGTATGATGATACTAAACTGGCACTGAATTGCATGGCACAATTCTTCATCAATTACAGCATCGAGAATAAATCGGCTTTGTGTTTACTATGCAAAACCACGGTAAAGAAGAGTGGCAATTCAACTTTCAACTTTGTGCGTCATGTGAAACGTCATCACCTTGAGGCTTATAATACATGGACAGAGGCAGTGGCTGCGAAAGAAAGAAATATGCAAGTAATCACCCACGACAGATGGAACTGTCTAAAATGGTAACTAATGATCTGATTATTGACCTCTTATTACCACTGTCCACTGTTGAACGACCTGAGAGAAAAATGTGATGTTTCTATGGGATTACGACTGATCTAATTGAACAATGTCTATTCAAATCGTATCTATTGGCATTCAAATATCTTTCGCGTGCATTTTAAAAAGTCTATACTCAAATTTTCTTTTTCTATCTTATGTGCTGAAGATCTGGCATAAATTTTCATTTTTCTACATCAAACATAGACTGTTAAACTGACATGAAAATCAGTTATGAGACCTAGATTTTTTAAGCAATTTTTTGAGTAACAATCCTTTTCAGAAAGGAAGGATATTGTATAATGCTCAAGAGTCTGATTAAGAATTGTCACTTTAAATAGCTTCTAACTGCGCTTACGAACAGTGAAATTTTGTCAGTTCTTTATTTAATGTATAAGTTTGATTTTTTTAACTATTTGGTAATTTAACACAAAAACAGTGAAGCATTGGCTTTTTTTGTTTACTACGCATCACTAACATCAATACAATATATGTCATTTTATTATTATTCTTTTGCAAATAAGATCACTGCACAAGTACATTCATAAAAACATATCATATTTTTCTGTTGAAGAAGTCATACTGGTGAGACATTAGTGAAAGAATATGAAAAAGTTGTGCGATTGATTACAGATAATGCCAGCAACAATATCAAAGCTTTTGGTGCTCTTATCGTGCCGGCATTCGAAGCTTGTTTTGAAGAATCTATAGATGATCATTCTGATGAACGAGATGAGGAGGAGGAGCTTGAAAGTGACAGAGAGACAATTTCTAATGAAATTGACCATTGTTATGATACCTTATTTGTGACTGAAGAACTTCTGTGATTACCATGTTATACTCATACTTTACAATTAGTAGTATCCGATGGTTTCAAAGAAAGCTCACGCGTCAAAGCGGCTATTTCAAAAGTGTCAAGTGTAGCCAAGTTCAGGTAGGATTCATACCTGTCACATTATCTCGTAGATATCAACATAAACGACAAAAACAAATTCAGTCAAAATTGAATTTCGATGTTAGTATTCAATCTAATCGAGAGTCAATTTCTCAATTCCATTCGAATTCTTACTTAAATAAAAACCCTATGAACGATGTATTTAACGCTGTCTTTTTTAATTTTTGATTTCATAAAACTTCTTCCATATCAGCTCCTGTGAAAAGAAGATAGCTCTAAACTCGGATGCAGTGAAGAGTGATGCACACAGTTCAGAAAACTAACGAGTTTTTATCATCTTTGTTATTCTTTTATATGTAGTCATAAAAGTACAGTTATGGCAGAAAAGCTAGAGCAAGATGGTTTTAGTATACCAATAGCCGTAATCACTAGATGGAACAGTCAGTATGATACCATAGTAAGAACCAGAGTTGCCACCTCTTCTGCTTTTAGCAGAAAAATTCTGCTTTTTGAATGTTTTTCTGCTTTTTTTCTGTCGTTTCTGCTTTTTGAACGTTTTTCTGCTTTTTTAAATATTTTATTGTTTACATTTTTAACCAACATTTTTCTTTCAAAAGATCTTTTCTTTCATAATTATAACAAAAATTTTGACCGTAATACCGAAGATGTATTGAGAATAATTAATGCCCAATAAGGATAACAACTTTTCTTTTACAAAACCCACAAAATCGAAGACAATTTTATGGAGAATTACTTAAGTTGATTTCATTTAGCCACGCATATAACTAAATAGACTGACCGATACTCAGGGGCGTACCTTGGTCTCAGAGGCAGGAAGGCGCAAAGTCTTCATTCGTGTAGATTCAGCATCAAAACATCCCTGAAAACACAATTTTTTGACCAAAGCAAAAATAATATTTTCAGAAGCAGGGGTGCAGCGCCCCACACGATCCCTCCTAGTTACTCCCGTGTCGAAACTGAACCTTTCACTTTCGTCGTTGGTCTGTTCGATTCTATATATGACTAGACGAATTTAAGTTGAACGATTTTCAAAAAAAATCTTATAGAATTTCGGCAATTCTGGAAAAAGAAAATCTTTCATCTCTGCTACGGAATCTTTAGTCTCGACATATTTCTAATAGTTACTGGTGTTCTTGTCTTATTCTAAATGAGAATAACTCAACAGTAAACAAAATTCTCATACCCAACCGGTTATGAATGTTTATATTTTCTCTCACTTCAATCATCAAATTTTAAAAAGTTCATATGCTTCTTATATGTCTTTACCATCCTGTAGCAATGCTTACGTTGACTCAGCATTCTCAGAATTGAAACATTTATGATATAATAAATGGAATTGTACGAGAAGAAAACTTATAGCGCGGAAGTAAAAATACGTTTAATTTTCTCCTTATCATTACTAAGATGCGTAAATATCTATCAGAAAATTAAGATTTATTAAAAGCTATTAAATCAAATGGAAAATATGTAGTCAAAAGAAAATGTACCCAATAATCCTATTCGCCAATTAAGTAGGTCTATTTCTTGATCTTGTATAACTCTATTTTTTATCGATTCAGTATTTTCTTGATTTTGTACAATAAAGATGAGAATATAATGTAAAATTTCTTAATTAATACACTGGAACAAGTTTAAAAATCGTTTATGTCACAAAAAATAGGCTTTCTGCTTTCTTTCTGCTTTTCGATGATGAAATTTCTGCCATTTTCTGCTATTTATAAATTGTTTTCTGCTTTTTGGACTTAAGAAGGTGGCAACACTGGTAAGAACAATTGAAATTCCATCTGATAAACTCAACAACTACTTGAGAGAATTGAGGAAGGATTCATTGATTCTACCACAACACGATATGGCTGTTCTCAGTGAATTTGTGTCTGTGTTCGCAATGTTTGCTGAAGCCTTCGCTAAAGCACAAGTAGACCAAACGGCTTCAATTTCTCTAGTTGCCCCATCTTTGCTCGAAATTTACTTCGATCTTGAATCGGAGCAATCTACGTTGAAATATAGAAGTGGCCTATGCAAAGCACTTCTGAAATCGATACAAGAACGATTCAGTGGATTACTCAAGCAATTAGAATTACCGATTGGTATTAACAATACGATTCGCTCAACATCTAAACTCTATGCAGATCCACTCTTTCTTATGGCTACATTCTTGGATGCTCGGTTTGGCGATCGGTGTATTATGCATTCGAAATTACAAGATGAAACAAAAGTTCGTTTTTGTGACAAAAAGAAACAGTTGATCACAAATGCTGCTTTACAGTTACATGGATCAGAAGACCAGGAGAAGGGTGAAACTACGGTTGAAACATGTACTGCCATTTCAAACACTACCAACACTACTTTAAAAAGAAAGACTCTTTTCATCTTCACAAGAACAGAAGAACCATTGATAAAGAAAACAAGATCGAGCGTACTCGAGAAAGTACAAGAAGAAATACTTCTTTTCTCAAGAGAAGCGTCGATGGATAGTACACTTTTTTTAAAAAAGCAAAAATCTATTCATATCTCAATCTGCTAGCTCTTCGGCTTTTGTGTGTACCTGCAATGTCAGCACCTTTTGAGCGCGTGTTTTCTACAAGTGGTTTTGTGATTCAACGACACAGAGGATGTCTCACGAAAGAAATGTTAGCGAAATTAACATTTCTCAAGTGCAATTCTGACCTTGTACACCAGATATTTTTTATTTGTTGTTACTTGAAGACCTATGAAAATCCATTAAAAGAAGAAGACAAAAAATGAACATTTTCTGACCTAGGAGCCGGAGTCAAGAAAGGTCGGAGCTGCCCACCGCTGGTTCCAAGACTGATAAAGAGTTCTATACTAAACTTTTTTGATCTCCAATGCCTAAATATGGTTTTAAATCAAACCTTTTTTAATTTCAGGAACTTATAAAGGTCTCATAGAAAACCATACATATTACTAAACTTTTTTTGGATTTCGTATAATTATACGATAACCTTTGGAATATGTTAAACTTCTACCAAACCCTGAAGGTTTCGACAAACACCTTTTTTTTCAGTGTAGGAACGGCATCGGAAGTCTGGGAGCTGAACATCTTGCCAATGCTCTACAATGAAATACAGTAACGTTATCAGTCTCATCTAACGTTCATAACTTATCATTCATTTACTATCTCATGTACACACTCACAATGCTGAACCTTTGTGACAATAGGATTTATGATACAGGAGCAAAATATTTTGTTAATGTTCTACAACAAAATAAAGTAACATTATCACTCTTCTATTTCCTATCTCCATATTCTATAATTCACTCAACTATTTATGTCATTCTCAGACACTCATTACAATAGATCTCTCCTACAATAACATTAGTTCACCATTAGTACAAGATCTTGCCAATGCTCGTAAATATGAAGTAATAACATAATTTCTTCCCTCCTCCACAATGTTCTCATTCTGTCACTAACTCACTATTTTATACAGACATCTCCTCTATTGGAGCCTCAAGACACTTGTCTCTGGTGAAACATGTAAGATGTCAAGGAAACCATGAACAATAATTCAAGACTGAAAGTTTCGTCCCAACTCTTAATATTATGAACTATCAGTTTTTATAACTATATTCATTTTTTTTTCATAAATTTCATTCTTATTTTAACATACATTAACGACATTATTTTATTGAATCAGTATTTTCTTGCTCAATAAAAAATAATCTTTCTAATCAGTTAATATTTCGAAAAACTGGGTAATTAATTTAAAAACATGTAATATTTAACTATGCCGGAATTGGTGTCGACTAGATTCTTAGAAGTTCAGTATTAGTTTGGTTCTGACGAACTGGTCGCTGAACAAGTAATCTCTGACAAATCCAACAAGTTGATCAAATATTTTTTAGAAATATTCATCAAGATTTCTAGCGACATTTAACCCTTAAAAGCCGAAGCAGGTTGCTATGACAATATGGAAGAATTAATAACTAAAACAGGGCTTCTGCACCCTCAATATGATTATACCACAATGGGAACAAAATACTTTTTTCTCTTACTGGGATACAGAATGTCCATTAGAATGGACATTCAGTCTTAACGGGCCAACAATTTTTTCTGCTGTTAGTTAATTTGAAAAGAGTTTTTTTTTATTGCGTTAGAATGCTTGTTCATGGGGTCTTTGAACGATCATTGGGTCAATAATCACGAGGAGAAAGGGATTATCAAATATGTGCATTACTGATTCTACTATATCAAAGAAGCAGCTGTTCAATGCTGTTTTAGAGTCAGAGTAGAGTGGCTGCGAAGGACATGGAACCAAAGCTGAATAGTTGTTTCTACTCTCAAATAAGAAGAACCTAGTGATCATCGAAGATTTTTGACGATTGAATTAAAAAGATGATCTTTCGTTTGACTCCTCGATAACGTCGTACCGTCCTACGATGGGAAATAAACAAAAATCGCTTAAGTTTCATTTTAGAAATGTTTATATTTTTCACGTGTTTTGATCTGTTATGACTGAATGTCCATTCCAATGGATATTTTCTTTACAGTGCTGTCGCCTAGCAGTTGATCAATCCAAAGTTCATAGGATAGTTTCATGCTATAGTATAGTGATTCGCCTAGCAAAATTGGTTAAAAACAGAAATTTTAATCCAATATTCATGAACAGAGAAAGGTTACAAAGTAAAAAAATGACATCCAAGAAACCAGGCACCTTGAAAGCTCCATTGTTTAGTCTCACAATCACTTGGAATGATTTTTTTCGCCCTCTATGACCTATGAAGTTTGTTAAGCTTAAAAAACCACTGTTTTTTGTAGAAATACTTTTCAAACGCTTTTTATCGCAATTATTGCAATGTCCACTAGAGTGGACATTCGGCTTTTAAGAGTTAATAGTGTAAAAAAAAGTTGTTTCTATAGTTGAAGTGTATTGAGTTGCTGATCAGATGAAAAGGAAAATTTTCATATACATTATTCTAATTGGAAATAACTTTATGAAAAAATATCACATCGTGTTTATCTTTAATTATTGATTAAGTCAATTTGATTTATACTTAATTATTTTTTCGATTTTATGTACAAACAAAGAAATGAATTATACTTTAATTCGTCAAACCACGTGATCTTTATTTTAATTATCTGTGTTTATAAGATAAAGAAAACGAAGAACATCTATCGACATTCATGGAGTTTTTTTTTCATACATAATCAATAAACATAAATATTTTCTACAATGTGCTTTATCACATTTAGTATCAAATTAAAATTAGAATATAATCATTATATCTTTGTTATGAAACGTGAAGAGTTATACTGATGAATTTGTAAAAACGAATTCGTACGTTTTTGATCCTCGACAATGATGTATAAATCTTGAAAATTTCAATCAATATATAAATAGTTGTGAGTTTTATCATATAGATTCCGTGAAAATATTCAGAGAAATATTTATTTATTCAAGATTAAAATAATAAAATGTGATTGAATATGTTTAATTAAGTTTTTGTTTTTGTTTGTGTATTACTACTTTTGATCTTTTTAACAAATTCGTCGAAAGATTTTTCAACTGCTTGTTCGATTGCTTTCTTCAAAAGTTCACGTGCAGAAAGATTTATTTTGTTTATTTCTTCATCTATTTGAGACTGAATTTTTCAGTCATTTGTTTTACAGTTTGTGCCTTTGCTTTATTCGATGTGATATTTTTGCAAGCCAATGTATTGACAGCTGATTCATTCTTACCTGGATAATCTTCATAAAGAAGATTTTCATAGAGTTCGGGTGATAATTTGCGCATTTCTTCCATAATACACTCTTTTTCAGCCTAATAGACATTAGAATATTGTATTCAATAAAAAAGACAGATTGTATAGAGATAGAACTAGAAGAATATTTTCACTTTTAAAATGAAAATAATTCTTATCATGAGATTATGTAAAACTCACTGTGAAAGATGCAGGAAGAGTGACAACTGACATGTCTACAGTTTCAACAATTGTCTTTAAAAGATCAGTGCTAATTCTGGGTGGCTTCGGACAGATTATTCACATGGCGATAATTATACATAAATATAATAATAATAGTATTTGAACTTTGTCAGAAATGAATCGAGTTCGCATCGTAGCTTGATGAAAAATATTTGTTAAGAAAACGAAATAGATAGATGATTAAATAGTTGATAAAAGTTGTTTGTTCTTTTTCTTCCTATATGTTTTAGTAACAAATGTTTCTCCAACTATTTTTAAAAGTTTAGAAAAAAAATTTTTTAAATAATTTTACATCGAACAACTTTATGATTGGTGATGTCAAATATTTTGTGACATCGAAATGATTCACTTTACTGATTTTATTTTGTTTATTTGCCTTATACTAGGTTGGAAAACAACTTTTGATAGGGAATGGGGTGAGGCATCTCTATATTTTCAAATAGAGTTAATAATCAATTTTACACTAAATGAAAGTACATCAAAAACGGGATTTAGAAGTGCAGCTAGCCATTCATAAAGATGAGAATGGTCTATAGAAATAAGGAAAGTTTCAGATTTTAGACATATAATTGTATTTTTCATGGGGTAGTCGAGCACAAACACGTCAAGTTCTTGAGGGTATTTTTTATTTTGTGGACATTGCAGAGCTCTTCTCACTGATCATTTTGAAAAAAAATTATGAAACTTTATCATTAAATAACAACAATAGGATCAAAATATTCACACACGTGTTAGTTCTATCAGTCATAACAGTTTGAAATTTTCAGTATTTCACTCCTCTTGTTGTTATTTATTGATGAACTTTTATAATTTTTTCTTTCCAATAGTATCAGCGAAAAGACCTCTACAAAGTCCACAAGGTAAAAAATATTTTCAAGAACTTGATGCTTTTGTGCTTCACTACCCCATGAAAAGTACAATTATATATCTAAAATCTGAAACTTTCCTTATTTCTATAGCCTATTCTCATTTTTATGAATGACTAGCTGCGCTTCTAAATCCCGTTTTTGATGGACTTTCATTTAGTGCAAAATACATCATTAATTCTATTTAAAAATATAGCGTTGCCCCACCTCACCCCTATCAAAAGTTTTTTTCCAACCTAGTATTATTTAGCTCATAAGTGCAACTTTATTTTTAACCAAAAATAAATAGATATAAGCGAAAGAAAACACCAAATGAATGTATAAGACAATCTCTACACTTTAATAAAGTGCACTTCAAGTGATTCACTTTTTATGTTTTATTCGTTAACGAACTATACAAAGAGACGAAATTTCAGATCTGCATCTTCTAATATATTTAATTTAGACAAAAAAAATTAGTTTAGTGCATGAAAAGTATTTGATAATAAATAGTGGTATTTATACACATTAATTGGAAAATAAATAATTAATTTTGATAGAAATAAAAGCGAAAGGTCTACATTTTTCAATGTTGGAAAGGGGATGTCAATTTACACAGTCTTAAATATTGTATATTTCGTTCGGAAAATTTTTTCGAGTCAACAATCAAAGTGTTTTTAAGAATCCACAGTTTCAAAGACGAACATAGATTTTTTTAATCTTGAATACATAAATTCGTTTATGTTTTGAAGAAACTTTGGTGATATTTTCAAAGAAGATTATCAAAATATTTGATATATGAGATTCGATGCGAACTCTTCTCCTTTTTTTTGAATAATTAAAATCGAAGATTTCTATTTTCATTTATATCAAAAGATATTTCGAAGATATCCGCTCTTCTCCAGTCTTTTCATCAGTTATAGATGCCCATGAAAATTATGAGGAAAAAAGCTGCCTTTAAGGAGCATTCCATAGCTTTTACCTTCCGCCCGTTACGTCGCTTAGCTCTTCGGCCATTCTCATGCCGCTCTACCGCGGCATTACACATTTATTTTAATTACATGTTGATATACTGTTTGTGTCTTTTATTGTGTGTATACATATACTCACAGCATATTGACATTTTTCTATTCAATACATTATAACTCCTGATCATTAACCGTCTTCAAAAAAAAATAATTTCCTTATTTTTCTGAAATATTTTCCGATTCTGTCAAATTATCTATAAAATCTCAAGATTATTCAACTTTTTCATACAGCTATTTCAATTCATTCAACATAACTAAACTGTCGACAACAAACAGAAACAACAATAATACATCCGAAATCTAACATGGCAAATCTCTCCATTCTTTTGAAAGACATTATATTCCACGGCCGAGACACCTCACCAGAATCTGAATACTACATATGCGATCTATGACTTGAAAACCTTCTCTAAACAGCAACACAACTTTCCTTCCATCAATGTCAGATCCACCAGCAATTAACAAAACTTCCCATACATCACTCAACCACATTTTCCCTACGTTCATTCCACTTATCTGTATCCACAAAATAACAAATAGAAAACCAACTTAATCGTGAAAATGCACAAAAAAGACTCAACAAAAGTATTTTAATGAATGTTCGTTTGTGATGTGATGTATGATGAGGTGAGTGAGTGGCAACCTTTGCTTCGAAGTGAGCAAAAGAGGTGAATAGAAGTTTTGTGTTGAAGGTTTTTTTATAAAGTGATAAAGTGAGGGGAAGGAAGCAGTTAGTCGAATCTTGTGGAGTGTTTGAGATGTGAGAAAGTAGATTGTTTCTTTTTGAAATTTGAATATTTTCCATGTTAAAATTGATTTTTCACTTGTAGGAAGTTGAATTTGCGGAAATCATCTCAGTTTAGTCTATTATGGTGAAGGTTATGCTTAGAATATATTGAATTTGTAATTATGATATCTATGTGTTAAATAGTTATGTTTGTATAGTACCTGGTGATGGTAGAATGAGTAAGTGTAGTTGAATATCCTGCAATGGAGTTGTTGTGTAGTAGGTTTAGCCGTTAGTCAGATGGTGAAATGTTGTTTGATCTATCTTTTGGGAAACAACGAAGCTAGTGCCGATATTGATGGTATGGTAAGGAAATTCCTGAGTGACGCACTGCCGTTGTGTAGCTTTGGTTATGATGGAAGATTGAAAATGTTTTGGATGAAGTAGGTTCACAATTATTTATCGTGTCGGCGAACTTATGGTGTGGGGTGACGATGAGTGTTGGTTAGGAAACAGTTATTATCGGGAGTATCCCAAAGTAACATTTTAAGTGATTGTTGATAATATCGGTGAAGTTTTCTTGGTTCAGGTGTTATTATTGAAGGTGAAATGATTTAGTGTTTAACTGAGTGGTAAAATAAATATGGTATGAAGTTTTATATTTTTTTGGGATAAATCATAATTGTTCGTGGCCATGCGATTAGTGAGACTACTATGTAACAAAGTGAGAGTATTGATGGTGATTAATTATCCTTTGTGAAGTGAATTATCTGTAATATGTTTTGTATGGAAATTGAAAACCTTCAGTGTCGGTGGAATCGTATTCGGGCCACTGAAACAAACAATCGTGAGTTTATTTTCACATTAGTGTGGTAGTGCGTCGCTAATTTTAGCATCAGGAGTTGTCTTCTACTGTCTTTGTTGTCTAGTTGTTTTTATTGTATAAACGAATGAATGAGCAATAGAAAAGAAACAGATTAGAAATTTGATTACATGATGAAGAGTGAAGTGAAGACGTATGGATTTTGTTTTTATAAGTTTAAAGGTAAGAGTGCCATGTTTTACATTGACGGAGTAGAAGAAACGAAAGTAACTTATTGAATGGTAGGAGCCATGTACTTTCCGATGTCCGAATAGATATTGTAATCAAATCGAAATAGTCCTCTTTCATTTTGAAACAATATGTATTATTGAGAACAATAAATCTAGCTCTAATGAAGATCCCAGATTTCAGCTAAACTTGTCTGTTATAACGATTATAACAAAAAATCATTTCAATTGCATAAGAAATCTGTTGTCAATTATTTCTTTTGGAGAGTTTGTGCTACTAATGAATATATACCAGATGAAAATATTTATTTAACTAATGTCTCATTTATTCGGCTGATAATGGAACGAAATGTTAAATTATCCACAGAAAGCAGTCTATCACTGTATGCACACTGGCGGTATAAAGATGAAACAATGTAAATTAGAAATAAACAAACAAACAAGGAACTTCCTTATGATTATTCGAAAATGTTTACACCCCCCCCCCCCCCCCCCCCAAAAAAAAAGAGCAACAATCAGTTTTGTTCCATTATATAAAACCTACTAAATCAATGAATATAATTCTTACTTCAATTCAATACATTCTATTCTAAAACGAAACAGAGAAAAGCTCATTGGAAATGTAATCGTAGATAGTTTTAGGGAGTAAAAAATTCTTTTATTTTCCTCATCCATTAGTATAAAAAAATTATCACTTGTTCATTACACATTCAATACATCTAACTAAAACAAACAACCTTTAAGCATGAATCTATTCTATACAATGTGAGTTCGATATATGATTTTCTTCGAATAATTTTTTCTTTCTTCACAGAAACACAGATCAAACTACCATTTGTTGATTGAATAAATTATTCAGAAATTAATATAAACCAATTTTTGAAAATAAAATTAAGAGTTATTCCATATGTTGAAATACTAATAAAGATTTCTATTATGTTGGATAGAAGTAATTGCTCGGACACTTCAAATTCAAATAAAAAATATATTCTATTTTCCTTTCAACTCTCTTCTATTAAATATTTCTTCAAACGACATTAAAAGGAATCAACGATACAGCGTTCTTAAATATCGAATACCTCATCCACTCGTTCAAATGATCATCCAATGAATCATAGCACTTTCTTATAAACTATTTATTTTCTCTTTTGACATCAGATTAAATATTACTCTATCATATTCCATAATTGAAAGTTCTTAAAAATATTTTTGTC
>JAJEKB010020331.1:111926-131053 GCA_022393335.1 Macrotrachela quadricornifera | reverse complement strand
TGAAAAAATTGGCATTGAATCGTATTCCAATATAAATAATAGCACTGCTAGAGAGGATGTGAACTTCGTATCTCAACAAGGAAGCCATAGAAATCCGAACCCTTTTGACGTTTTTCTAGTCTCACTAAGATCTACATATGGGCAAAATATCACGTCAAAAGCGGAGCTTCTCTTGGGGGTGTTCCCTCGTGAGGAACATATATTTTTGTCATGAAATAAAATCAAATGGAGATGAACTGGCATTAATTTCCATCTCATCGATAATATTCTACATTGAGCCATATAATTCAAAAAGGATAGTTCTAAACCTTTCAATTAACTCTAATCCGATTTAAAACGGCTTTTCATTTAATAAAATACAGAGTTTAACAAGATACTGGGTTTTGAAAATTTTCGTCTTGATGAGTAGTAATACAACAGTAGATATAAAGCGTGTTCTTTAAAACTCATCAATCTAGTTAAACATTCATGAGTTTAATAAGCTATTCGTATGGCAGTTTTGTTTTATTTTCAAAGGAGTTGCTGTTCAACATTATAAATAATGATAATGTAAATGTTTAACGCAGGTACTATATACCATGAATAAATTCTATAACATCACTTCCTAATTTCTAATAAAATAAGTTAATCCATTTTTTCTTAAAAAAAATAAATGGCTCCAAAAATGGCAACTGAAATATTGACTTTTCGGATTGAGATCTGAAGTCAGTAATATGCTGACTATTTGTACAGAGTGCATAAAAAACTCTATGTTGATAAAAATCAATTAATCTTTAATAGACTCATTACAAGGTGATATTCTTATTCTCTTTTGTCAGTGTCTCGTTTATATAGAATTCACATTTCTGTCTTCAAGAATGATGTATGCTACTCAATCCACATGTCTTGTACCTTGATTTTTTTGTATTTAAATATATAAAAGGTCAAAACTTGTGGTATATGTCGCCAGCAACTAATATATCTTTAAAGTAGTATATTTAATAAAGAAAAAGAATAGTCATGTTGCTCTGATATGGTTGTTGAAGAATTATATGTGGGAAAGTTTTCAGAAGTTGAATTTGCATTAATGACAATATATCGTGAAAAGTTCTCGTATAAATGATTGACAGAAATATGTCGCCAATTAATAAAAGAATCAGTACAATGCTACTTTTGATGCTATTAGTGGAATTGTCATATCGCAGACAAAAGGCATTCGTTAAGTTTAAAAACCTCGCTGTATGTTTAAAAGAAAACTGCTTTACAAAATGAAATAACTTTCATTTGTATCTAATATTGTTGATTGAGCACAATCGGACTTAGTTCTCACAGTCGGTTTCAGTTTCCTAGGAATAGACTCGAAAGTGATATCCCAATACGCGTAATCCTATTATCAACAGGCATTCTGAATAAAATGTTCAAGTCTGGGACATAATCCTAGTTTTCTGCTTTGATAACCAAAAAAATGAGCTTTTCAAAGGCAGAAGAGCGTAATTCTTTTTTTTTCGTATTTTGATCAGTAAAAAAACCAAATTTTCAAAAGTAGGGCAGGGAAAATAAATTTCTTTTTCTTTATTAATTTTTCGAAGCAGAGAAAGCGTTACGACTCACGCACCTTCTCCCTATTTATGCTTCGGGTTTGAGTAATACATACCTTGCTTTGTGATGAAATGAAAGATAATCGAACTTGCTTGGTCTAGTTATCTGTCTTCGTCTAGTGACAACAACAGCAAGTCTTATCAACATGCATATGTTTCTTGCACAACTACATGTAACGACTACTACTGATAAGATCTCACTCTTCACATAAGCCAAGTAAAAAATGCTAATATATAGACGAACAAATATAAATTTTAATATCTCTTTTTACATGAACTTTTCCATTCAGATTGACTAGAGTTTTTCATATGTATTTACAAATTTTCAATATGGAATAATTGTACTCTATTTTTCTTCTTGAAAATAATGTTGAAAATTGCTTAAGTAAGCAAAAAATCAGTGGAGATGACCGACATGACTAGTCCGAAATGTCCGCATTATGCATCAGGTCTAGTCTGAAATGTCCTTCGAATGGGTCTGTACTCGTCCAGAATGTTCTTGAACTCATGCAGAAAAAGAGAATAAAAAAATGGATTTGAATACTTAACTTGACAGTATTCAAAACCGAACAGACATCCTGACAGCAGACTAGGACAATGAGATAGACTGACATCATTTTACACGGTCTAAATCACAGATAAACTCTCTTCCTTCCAACAAACAACTGAAAATCAGTCGATATCAAATGATTTTTACTAGCCGGAAACGTCTTCAATAGTAATCAGGACTAATTTAAAGTGTTATCTGCAATCTTCATGAACTATTCCGTTTTTAAAGAATATTGCCATATCCATCGAACATGACACATTCTGTTTTCTCCCTCATGCATTTGTTTCGCAGTTATACTCCTCTCACATTTTTTTTTCTTTCACATATGTATACATCCTCCTCCATCCTCCATATGAATTGTTTGTTTTGATCCACTGCCTGCACATTCCTTCTTCTCCTTCTTGAGAGTATATGTAGCTGAGGGGTCCGCGAATACGAGTACGAAATGTACCGACAAAAATAAAGACACTTCAGAGCGCTAACACATGTTCCAGTGTATTATGTACTTCCAAAAAACCTAGAATTCTAGAATTCATGTACTGGCATCTGCCAGTGCATGTACACGTATTGATGCGTGCGTAAGTACGGATATAACTTATATGAATATCTTCCTAAAAAAATCCGAACAGATGCTTGTTCACATGTACTCATCTATGAATATAAGGAGACTGCTATGGTCTCCATTTTTCGGCCCTCACCCCCACCCTCAGAGAACAGACAGATGTTTGAGTGTTTTCGTCCTCACCCTCAAAAAAGTGATTCAGAGCATCGCAAGCCATGGAAGACTGATAGATCCTAGCGTACAGAGATGAATAAAACTGAACTACTTTCTAATTCACTTTTTTTTAATCACTTTGTAATTCATTTAAGGCATCCAGTGATCAACTGGATACATGTCTCAAGTTGTTATATATGGACCTGAGCAACCGACCTGTTACCTCATTTTGATACAGTCCTATTGTAAGGATAAAACGTGTCATTATCTGAGCCATACAAAAGGAGATCTTATATAAGCCATCAGCTTACACGATAAAGTAGTAGCGTTTTTCTACTATTGCAAGGATAAAACATGGTGTTGTTCAGGTCAAACTAGAGTTATATAGGATCTCCTTTTATATGGCCCAGACAATAACATGTTTTATCCTTATAATAGGACTGTATCAAAATGAGGTATCAGGTCGGCTTCTTACGCCCATATATACTCATGTCTTGTGTATATCATACGTAAAACTTCGATAAAACATGTATCTGTATTCACACAGCTGTGCAGGTACTGGTACATGTCAGTACATAAATTCTACAATTTTAACTTTTTTGACAGTACATATGTTTTTCGGGCAGTGCGCAATGTACTCATGCTCAAGTAGCTATGATATAGCTGGTGTCTTTCTGCTTGGGTGTGCGTCTTTTATTGCTGGATTATCATCAGGTTGAGAATAAAAAAAAGATTCATCACAAATGAACTGAACTGAACTTGTCGACCCCTAGTTCAAACCGATCAATGTTGGAAAGTAGAAAACTTTAATGTCTATATAATTTGTTAAAAATAATTGATGGATAAGATTAAATGCATTTAGACCATGAACTAGATTGTAGAATACCAATCTTCTTATTGTCTGTCTTGTATTCAAATCTCTTTCGATTGAAGATCAAGACTGATCTATTATATTATGATTACGGTAATTAACAAATACCGCTCATCCTACGGATTCGCTGACCCTTTTCTAAAAGAAAATTTAGTATGATTATCATTCAAAATAGTTTTCATTTGGACTATCTTATATCTCAATCTCCTTGATTGCATGAAAGCTACGAAATAAACAGCCACTTTAGTGATGATCGTTTTGTAGAAATATCCCTATATAGATTCATACATCAATGACAAACAAACATCAAACTCGAGTTCTTTGTCTTCGATTGAAATTGATCATGTCTAATACAGATATCTGGCCATTTTCAGTGGTATGAGGCGCCATATTTTCTAATCCTGAACTCTGACTTGTTTGTACAAAACGGAGAGACAAACATTTATGTCTTTTTAAACGCAATATTTATCGCTATACGATTACTTCTTTAAGAAAATGGAATTAGATACGGTTCAGATGTTTCAGTTTGTTCATCAAGTTCAATAGCATGACCAGATAGTGATCACTTCAAACGACAATTACATTAAAAAAAATATCTTTTTTTCAAACTAGATAATTCCGTAGAGCTTCTTAAAGTTTTAGGATAGTACAACTACATATCTATTTCTGCTTACGCTACAATAAGCAAATAACACTATGTTAGTATTCAGAATTCCTTTACTGGATATACTCTGTTACACAAGATGTCTAATAAAAAATTATTTTTCCTCAAGAATCGAGCCATTTGAGAATCTATTAAGGCACTTTAAATCTCACTTAATGCACTTATGATGAACCTTTTAAATCAACGACTAGTTGTTTTCATATTTAACACCACTACACCCTTCAATATTAGTTCAGGTTTGAACTGAACATATGTATCTCGTTTGAATTCCTCTCAAAACGCTACTGGACATTTATTAATACACTCACTAAGGAACTAAAAACGGAAAACTAGTCAAAAATTGCTACCAATAGAGTACGTTACATTATGGCCTAGAAAAAATCTTCACCTAGTTTGAATGTTATTTTAAGGTTGATGTCTATGAAGACTCAATAACAGGACATCAAGCAGCCACTTCGTTTTTTTACATACTTCTGTATAAATCTTAGTCAGAACTCTGACATATTCTAAGGTACAAAGAAAAATATTTCTATTAGAATCAATATCGAACATCGATTCACGACCCTCGATTATTCTTAATTCAAGCTTAAAATAATAATAAGTTCATTAAAAAAATTAAAGAAATAGGTTAAAACAGCTGTTACTCACTGTGGATTCGGATTTTCTTCACCTGATAATGGTTAGACAAGTTTTATGAAAAACTAACACCATACTTGAATTTACCATAGCAAATTATCTTTGGTGACTTTTTACTGGAGACAGTTCATGTTATTGATTATGAATTATTTGGTAAAATCCACTCAGTCTTGATTGATCGATCTTCGGTTATCTTGAATCAAAATTTTTAAGATAAATAACAAAATGAACTATTAATTGTCTTATTTACTTAGTATATTAACCTCAAATTTGACTCGAGAGTCGAACTGTATACCCTTGATAACCCTTTGTGGAGTTTTTTTTATAGAATATCACAACTTTTAAATATTAATCTAGACGACACTATTTTCCGATTGGGATAAATACGCAAACATACTGACAAACTTTAGAAATAAGCATACCTGTAAAACTACAAGCTTATTTCATGCTATATGAACTCTGCTTCAGTTCAGGAAACGAATCGTTATTTTCTTAGAAAAAAACTTCTGTAGTCAAAAACTCCTTTCAAAGCTTTTATAAAAACTAATGCTATCGATCGATTTCTTGATTCAGACAATGTTTGATCAAAGTTTATAAAAAATCGTTGTTTCTCAGTCTTTTTTTTAAAAACAAGTAATGCTCGTCAAAGGTGCCTTGCTCAATCCTCGACTGAATTCATTCTATCTATTTCAAAAATCATTGATAGATAAATGGTCGACAAATGTGACGCTATAGCCATCTCAGTGTGAACGAGTCTCCCAAATTTTATGATTTCTAAAACCAAAACTATCAATTTTAAATTCGAAAAATATCAAGTGTCCACGATTTTCTCATCATAAATAACATCTTTTGACTTTTATGGTGCACTGATAGAGCATTACCATGAGTTCCCTAGACTATACTACAATCGCAGTTCATAACGAGAAACTGAAACAAAACGTAACATTTCCATTGATTTCAGCTAAGTTATTTTAGCTTGACCTAGTATGCTGAGCAAACGCATACGCACAGAATTATGGTTTTGATATGATTTTCCCTCTTAGTCAAGAAAACAGGAATACAACATTTCACCCCAACTTTTCATTGAAATTTTCCGTAGCATTTGTTCGTTATGATCTCCTGATATAAGGAAAAACGTATGATGTTCAGAGTTAAGTGAGTAGAAATTCGAAATAACAACAAGCAAATAACACCATATTAGGATTCAGAACTCCTTTAATGGTAGCTCTTTTAACGTCAAATATCTAATAAAGAAATATTTTATCTCAAGAATCGAACCATTCGCCATTTTCTCAAAGTGCTTCAAATCTCACTTATTGTACTTAAGATAAAACTTTTGAATCAACGTCTAGTCGTTTGTATATTTAACGTCACTATATCTATCGATGTTAGTTCAGTTTTGAAGTTAATGGATGCATCTCATTTAAACTCTTCTCAAAAAGCTACTGGATATTTTCTAGGAAAGAGCTTCACCTATTTTGGAATATAATTTTACGGTTAATATCTATGAAGACTCAACAATAGAACTTCAAACAGTAATTTCGTTTTTTTACAAGTAACGTTCATCGACTGTCGATTCACTTGGCCCTAGACTGATACAATAGGGATATCAATACAATTGCTCATTGATGTGAACAGGGATATCGATGTAATTGCTCATAGATGTGAACACAGATTCAATATGTTTGGTTGCGTATAAAAGAATAACTTGGTTATAGTGCTGATCTAGTAACTATAGTTGCAACAATTGTACAGAATATTATAAAAATCACTGCGTCCTTATGATTTAAATTAATCCGCCAGTACTGGTTAAAAGTGACCATCATTGTTTTATTATTTGTTTTGACTGGATTGCTATTCAATGTTGTATCACTAACTAAGTGCTTTGTCAATAATTTAGAATTTTACAACTGAGTTTGGACATAAAATTATGAAAAGTAGAAATCATATTTTTTAAATAATTTCATATGATTCTTTGTTTGAGTTTAAACTTCCTTTCTAACAGCATTTTTCATACATAAGTAGATCTAAAAAGGCCTTCGATAGGCAAGGCGAATGCTCGAGAATCATTTCGATCAAATTTTGTCAGTTCTGTTATAATGCACACATCTCGAAAAATCAAATCGTTGATCATCTACACTTTCGATGCCTTCGATCTTGGCTATTCGACCAGTCGATTTTCTACGAGCGCTCGAATTTCAGCAAGCGTGAAAATATTCTGAAAGAATTGAAAATTTGTCTCTTCTTTTCACTCATCTGGCTTTCTTTCGAGCGCTCCGATTCTATCGAAATAGAGAGTACTCGGCGAAAGAAACACATCTAAGTGCACTATTCCATCTCTCATTTCTTTGTGTGCAATAGAAGCTTATTAAAATTGTCAAAGATCAGTTATAAAGATGTCGTTAGGAACATCGTAGATGCTTGGATACGATCGCTGATAATCTCAAAGTCAGATCTGCACTTGATTCTCTCAAAAATTTTAAGCTACATAGGAAAGAAGCCTAACCAAATGCATTGAAAATCTTTGAACTTTTTTACATTACTGTCTTAGAATTCGCTTCCATTTGAGATATCAATAGCTTGGAAGTCGATTAATATTCGCTATTATCAATGATTGATCGATCCAAAGAAAGATAGTATTATACGGTTTCCAGAAAAATAGTGTTCTCAGTGAGTTCTGTGATTATTGATTATAGACAGATCTATATTAACTAATCTTAATTTTTTTGTCATTAATCAATTCTTACCATTATTATATGAACATCTACTCTTCATGTCTCTTTCTCAAAGTAGTTCCACAATATTTTGTTAATGTTAAATTATAAATGTTGAGTTGCAAAAAATATTCTAGAAAATAATAATTGTCATCTGACTAAATGAGAATATGAGAAAGAAGTTACATTCATGAAAAGCAAGACTCGAAATATAAAGAAAAAAAAATGAAATATCGCGTAGTGGATATATTGATAAAACATGTTTCTACAGTTAGAAGATCAAGATATGTTTAGACCAACTCGTCGATGTGTGGTTCATAATGGTAAGTACATATGTTCGAATCTAATTCTCCTTCTATTCTGAATATATGTTCGATAGGCATCGAGGGCTCAATTTATAGCCGTGCATATGCCAAAATTTTTTCTTTCTAGCCTTTTTTCGAGCCCTCGAAAAACGTTTCGATGGATTCTCCGATGCTCATCGAACGCTCAAATCGAGTGTTCAAAGTGACATTTTCCGATGGGTCGAGCACACGGCGATGGGTTATTCCACTTCGATAGGTATGAACCGATCGGAAAAAATTCCGAGATTTTCAAGGAAGAATTAAAATGAGTTATCGAAATGACCCATCGGAAAATGTCACTTCGAACAGTCGATTTGAACGTTCGATAGGCATAGAAAATATAATTCGAGGCATCGAAATACCGATCGACAGTCAGGTTGGGTATGGATATCGCTATCGATGCCCAATCGTGAGAAAAATACTACTCAAATACAAAAACCTTTTGCATCCGATATTATTGATTGTTATGTATATGACAGTTTGGCTGCTACTCTTTTACATAAAACGTTTTCATATTTTTTTGTGAACTACAATGACATTGTAAACAACAATGCGAGTTTTGATAGTTATATTATTTAAGTGTTATTTCTGTTGGAAAAAACTTAGTCACATTATTCAAAGAATATGATTTTTATTTATCATAATTTTATGTTCACACTCACTTATGAAATTCTAATTTATTGATAAAGCACCTGGTTGTTGATGCAGCATTAAGCAACAATCCAATCAAAATAAATAATTAAACAATGATCGTCATTTTTTTATTAATGCTGGTAGATTAATTTAAATTATAGTAATTAGATGATCGTAAGTCTTCTCCATATTTATCTGAACTATATTCGAACTATAGTTTCCAATGATCATTTTTGCCATACATATTTAATGGTCATTTGTACCGTAGTTACCATGTTCATTTTAAACATACTTACTATAGCCATTATAATCATAGTTATTATGATCATTATAACCATAGTTATTAAATGGTCATTTGTACTATAGTAACCATGGCCATTTTGACCACGTTACCGACAGACAGAGAAGACAGACACAGGTGAATTTCGTTTTCTAGACGCTATCCTTTCAGTCTAGGGAATAGGCACCTAGACTATACTTATTATTTGGTCATCTGTACTAGGATTACTATGAGCATTTTAACGAAATGGTCATTTTCACCATAGCTATTATTTGATCATTTGTACCATTGATATTATGGGCTTTTACATTATGGTTACTGCGACTACTTTAGCCATAGCTGTCATAATTTTAATCATTTGTACGACAGTTACTATGGACATTTGAACCATTGTTGTTAAATGGTCATTTGTACTATGTGGCGTTACGGACGGACAGACAGACGGACAGACAGACAGACAGACAGACAGACACAGGTGAATTTACGTTCTGCAGACCCTAGCCTTTCAGTCTAGGGAACATATTTTTGTATAAATTTCACTAAAAGATCCGATATACAGTAATCAACAAAGAAAACTGTTTATATTAGAATTAATATCGAAAATAGATTCACGATCTTCGAATATCTGTGAGTCAAGCTTAAAACAACAAGCAGTTCATCAAAGAAAGCTAAGAAATAGATCGCAAACATTTTTATTGACTTCGAATTCGTATTTTCCGTGCTCGATAACGAACAGACGAGTTTTATTAGAAACGATGATTTAGTAATTTATCATTATTTAATATCTATCAAAATTGAAAAACTAACTCTAGATTTCGATTCTTCATAGTCAATTGTCTTTGGTAGAGTATTACTGGAGACTGTTTATATTATTTACTATTAATTATTTGGCAATCCGGTTCAGTTTTCATTTATTGATCTTTTACCAACTTGGATCACACTTCTTAGAAAAAAAAGTAAAACTAATTACTAATTGTTTGGTAACTTATTACTAACTACAAATTTGACTTCAGATACGAATTCTTTACCTTCCATTAGCTTTCATATAGTTTTGAAATAGAACATTACAAACTTTTGATATTAATCTAGCTGACAACGTTTTCAGATTGTCTTGAATAGGAAATAATCTCTTTTCTTTTAATCTTACTCTTGAATCAAACAGTGATATGTGGATGCAAATAAGCAAGCAAAACAATTTATGTTTGATAGAATTCTCTCTATGTGAAAGAGAACATTAAAAAACATGACATCTTATTTTCTCATCGTCTTATCGTACTTTATGAACTCATTACACTTTGAAGAGGTTTTTAGAGGAGTCACTGATAAAATAAACACAAAAATACAGTATACGTCCCTCCAATACATCAATAATATGGGTAGATCGATCAGACACAGTACCTCTGATGCAGGAGAATTCGATAACCACAGTGATAGACATGCACCAGCCCAGTTAACTGGGTATTGACTTAAGCTGAATTATAGGTCTGTGAATGACAAATACTTTCATTTTCTTCAATATATATTATAATTATTTGGATGTGAGGCTGCTGAAGTATATAATGTGAAACTCACTATATGTTAGTTAAACTTTTATAAGGCACACGATCGCAACAATTCGTTTATATGATCATCTGTTAATTATTTCTTGTCACTATTGACAGTCATTATATTTTACAGAGTACGTTACTTCTTAAATGACTATTGCTCTAATCCGAAAGAATTCGTTTTTATTTTAACAATAATCAAAAAATATGATTGATTATCTAAAAGCTATAGAAAACTTACTCATTATAATAAATTTTAGCCATTAAAAATTAGATGGTCGTGGGCATTTTTTTGAATAACTTTTGTAGCAGCGAGATAGAGGCATGATATTTTCACTCTTGGAAAGAAGAGATGAATACGTATCGAATCATGTATAGAGAGTTTTTTCGAACTACTTTTCTGAAGATTTTACTTGAAACTTCAAGAAAAACAGCATATTTGTTATAGTCACAATATTAGTTTATTGATTTTTCGGAGTGCGCTAGAGCCGCCAAACACAGAGCCACAAAGCCGTGTCACGATTCTATTCCTAATTAATGCTAATAAAATATTGAAACCATCATGATCATTTAATTCTGATTTTTATCTAATAAGGATGCCATATTATTTGTTATTTCTAAACGCTAAAATACGATTCATTATTTTGAAAAACTATTTTAGTACTTGAGAAATAAATAACTTAGTTTAGTAAATAGAAATAAAGATAGACAAAACTGACTATAATTGTCCAAGCGTATCTTTATCAATGAACAGAAAAATATGAGCATAATTAAGAAAATTAGTAGAAGACTGTAATGTTAATATTATTATCATCCTTGAAAATTTAATAAAGAACATTCATGACAGCAGAATGTCCAGTTTTTATGTAATTAATATTGAGATTCTTATTCGACGACTGTATTTGGTACACAATTACAAAAGAATATGCTTAGTATAATAATATTTTATTAACAAATACTCATCCAGTCCCCTAGTCAGGACTAGGACACTGGTGCATGTCTACTTGAAATTAATTTAAAGAAATTGAAAGCTATCAATTCAGTCTCGTAAAAACAGATTTTCATACTGCCTGTATATGTCTTTTGTCTCACTTTTAGCTAAACCAAATTCATCTAAAGAATATGAATGTCGACCTTGTTTTCCTTGGGGATTATTGACCAGCCATGTATGCATGGCTTTCTCAAATTCATCGGACCAATGTAAGAAGTCGAAATGATCATAGATACGGCGTACAGTACCAATAGGATCTCGCATCAAATCTTTATATTGAATATCAAAGATATTTTGTGGTGATGGCTGTTGAATGCGATATTCTACAATTCTTTCTATCCAAATATCAAGAAGAGTCATTGCTTGTTCAAAAGTTATTTTCATACTTTGTGAATCGTTTTCATTGAAATAAATACTATTATAGTTAAGAATAATGCGACATGCTGATGGTATCACTTCATCAAGATGACGATGAGACATAATAATCGATGCTTTTGGATAATATTTGAGAAGTGAATCTAACCATAACGTATGCATTGGAGATTTGAGTTGCCAATGTGTTTGAGGTGGATTAACATCGTGTAACATTTGTAACACAGTCTGATGATATTCATAGGCAAAATCTTTATTCTTATCAGTAAACCATCCGACCATGTTTCTATGTTTTGGAGCAAGAAGAGAAATTGAACCTTGTGGACCAACTTCTTCCAATAAAACGACATCTTCTTCGTACATAAACTCTGGATGTGATACAACTCGATCTTTTGTGATTTGTTTTCGATCATATCCTGCAGTCTCGTATATTTTCTCTAAACGATCTTCTTCATTTTCCATTCGTCGTTTATGTTCAGTAATATCGGAGCATAAAATAGGTGGAATTGGATGTATTGTCATATCGGTGATAAATGGAGCACGACAATTTGGATCACAAGCCATTAGATTATGTAATAATGTTGTACCAGTGCGAAGTATTCCACAAATAATAATCATGGGAACGTCAGTAATGCTTTGTCGAGATTGTATAGATGTAGAGGCCAAATAATTTAGTACAGACTTCACATTTTCGTGTTTATGAATGATTGCACAACAGAGTATATGTCTTGCTGCAGATGTCAGATTTTCGTTTTCAAGGGCATTATGACCATAGAAATTGAGACTATCGAGAATATCCGTATGAAAAGGAAATTTCTGTTTAGCATCATTACTCAGATTATCTTCATTTAGATGGAAATCGTGCAGGAGTTGTGATTCTTTTTTGTTTTGATTATTCATTTATTCTTTTATTGTCGTAAAAATAATCTAAAAAATTGAGACATATTATGTATTCAGCGCGGGTGGCGAAAGAACTTTTCAAATACACAGGTATTCGAGGTGTCTTCTTTATTCTCTCGTTATGTTCGTCCCTATTCGAATATTGAATCAAAGAGTATTAACAAAGACAATCAAAACAGAACAGAAGCAGAAGAAGGAAATGCGCTAGGCGAACAACATACCACCCCATCAAGCAGAAAATGAGTGTCAATACACATTCGATGATATGAGCGAAAAAGAACGAGATAAGAGAATAACGTACATAGTTAAAAACAAGAAGGTGAATATGAGTATAGTTTCATGGCAAGAAGAAAAGTGTTAACTGACGAAATTTCCATTTACGAAAATAAAACCTTAACTAAACACGAATATTAAATACGATAGCTTTGCAGTGGAAATTAACGTGAAATTATAAAATGGCAAAATCTGGATGAACACCACAGACAGAGACGCAATGCGAAAATGTTTTAATTTAACTATTATGACCGCATCAGATGATAACTATTGATACTAGACTATAGAATTCATCCAGTCTCAGAATGTTTCACATGTAAAAACTAAAATTCTATCGAATTCATGCTGTTTTCCAATATTTACCAAAATAAATGCTGCCACTACAGCAGCACTGCGATGAATATTTCAGACGTACAACATATACAAAATGAATCTTCTAGGTTTTTTTTTCTTTAAACATCAAATAAAAAGAACGAAACAACAATCAAAAAAGATAAAATATCTTTTTTTTGTTGTATGATGTGTTAAAAGGTAACTCTCATGATCAAAGACGCATGATGCCCTACTGAGATAAGAATAAAACAAATGAGAACTGTTATTTTTTTCTTATCAAAAAAAAAAGAAGAGAAAGCACATATAAAACAAACTAAACTGATCTTTGAACGATTTCAAAATTATATTTTAGATAGACAAAAATAATTGTGAATATGGAAGATATTAAAGAAGAAGAAAAAAACGTTCAACGATCTTTATTAAATATAGAAGATTATCATAAACAAGCAAAATTAAAAATACCTAAAATGTTCTATGATTTTTATGCTGCTGGTTCCGATGATCAAATAACATTAATTGATAATCAACAATCTTTTCATCGAATAAAATTACGTCCAAAAATTCTTATTGATGTATCATCACATTCAATAGAAAATTCAATAAATTGTCAAACAAAACTTTTAAATTCTTCAATAAATATATCATTTCCATGTATGATTGCTCCAACATCTTTTCATCGTTTAGCTAATAATGAATATGGTGAAATAGCAACTGTTCGAGCAGCTGTTGCTTGTTCAACAATAATGTGTGTTAGTACTGGTGCATCAACACGTATGGAAATTCTTGCAGATGAACATCGAAAACAAATTAAAGAAAATTATCCTCAAAGTCAATCACAATTATGGTATCAATTATATGTTTTTAAAAATCGAGAATTTTCAAAAAATTTAATTCAAAGAGTTGAAAAATCTGGTTATAAAGCTTTAGTTATTACAGTTGATACATGTGAATTAGGTAATAGAGAATGTGATATTCATAATAAATTTATATTACCTGATGGAATTCGTGCTGATAATCTTATTAATGATAATAATAATTTAGCTACAACTTATCGTCAATTACAAACTGATCCATCATTATCATGGAAAGATATTCAATGGATACGATCAATAACATCATTACCAATTATACTTAAAGGTATTTTACATCCAGATGATGCTTTACAAGCTATTAAATATAATATACAAGGTATTATTGTTTCTAATCATGGTGGACGACAATTAGATACAAGTATAAGTACAATTGATGCTCTATCAGATATTATTAAAGTTATTCAAAGAGAAAATCATCATATGGATGTTTATCTTGATGGAGGAATACGACGTGGAACAGATATTTTAAAAGCTTTAGCTTTAGGTGCTAAAGCAGTTCTTATTGGACGACCAATTTTATGGGGTTTAGCTGTTGATGGAGAACAAGGTGTTAAAAATATATTAAATATATTAAAAAAAGAATTTCGTTTAGCTATGATGTTATCAGGATGTATAACTGTTGAAGATATTAGAAAAAATAATCTTTTAGTTATGTACAATCAAAATAGATCAAGATTATAAATTCTAAACATTGTTAGAAGATTTTATTATTTAAAAACTAATAAATTTGTTTCTATTTAACTTCTCTAGCATGAATGAATAATCAAATTTTTTTTTCTTGTTTATCTTGATAATAAGATAGGGGAGAGCAAAAGTCATGTGGGTATATCATTCTTTTTTTTTCTTTTGTATGTAAAACAAGATTATTATTTAATATATAATTATGTCAACATATACAAAAATAAATTTCATTTTAATTATTTTTATATTAAATATTTTATTTGTTTCAAGTAAAAAAGTAGTTATTTCTAATGTAATACCTCGATTAGATATCGATGGAAATTATGTTAATGCACATGATGGTTGTTTAGTTAAATTTGATAAAACATATTATATGTATGGAACTGTTTATGGTCAATGTCATCAATCAACAACAATATGTGATGGTGTATGTTGATATATAAATAATACATTTGCTTTATATACATCATCAGATCTTGTTAATTGGACATTAATTACTAATAATATTCTACCTGAATTAACTAAAGATAATTATTATATTAATTATTGGATGCCAAATGTTGGTTATAATCAAATGACTAAACAATATGTTATGATTTATTGGTCAAGTAAATATGGTTTTAAAAATTCTCTTGTTGCTCTTGCTGTTTCTTCATCACCATTTGGTCCTTTTGTTAATGTAAAACCATTAGAAATGAAAGGTGGAAAAATCATAAGTGATACAACTAATCTATTTATTGATGATGATGATAATACAGGTTATGTTCGATATAATACACGTGATACACCATTAAGACATGTTGTAGAAAAACTTTCATTAGATTGGATGACAACAACTGGTGAATATTCAGTTATATTTGAAAAAGAAGATTTTCCATGGTATGATGGTGGTGGAATGTTTAAACGAAAAGGTATTTATTATACAATGTTATCATTTGATTGTTGTTTTTGTCAATGGGGTTCAGATGCAAAAATATTTTCTAGTAATAAAATTCTTGGAAATTGGTCTTATATTGGTCAATTAAATTATTGTGCTGATGGAGGTGCTCCACCTGAACATGTTAAGGATATGACGATAAATCCATGTTCAATTGATGATCCATATGGAACAAATTTTACAGTTCCTGCTCAACAATTTAATGTAGCAACATTACCTATATCATCAAATGAAACTATACATTTATATTATGGAGAAAGATTTCGTTCGAGTAAAGATGGAATAAAAGCTCATGATTTTCAAGTTTGGACACCAATTAAATTTATAGATGTTTGTTTACAACCATTACAATTTTTAGATAATTTTACTCTTAATATTGATGAAGATTTTCGAATATAATTAATTTATTTATTTGTGTAATTTCTTAAGGTTTTTTTTTTTGATAAATGTCCATCTATTTTTCATTTATAAAAATTAAAATTGATACTATCAGTTAGTGATAGATTCGACTTTTCTTTATCAAATATTCTCTTATTAATCTGTGTCTTATACAACTGCGACAATCTCCATTCAACACGTAACGTGGTGCAATTGCCGCTTCATTTTTAGGAACTGATAATCGGTAGGACTCATTCTTAAAGAGGCATTAATTGATTTCCTTCGAAAAATTATTTAAGCTATTTGAAACTCTTTCAAATCTCATCTTTGAGGTAACTCTTCAAATACACGTCTACCTGTTTCTATTGACACCCCTACTAAATCTTCCATTTTTTATTGTCTTTCGAAGCCAATAAATGAGTTGACTTTCATTCTATATCAAAAATCAATGACATTCTATTATATGTAATACGATGTTCATTTGATTACCCTTGATGATTATTTGAAAAAAATATACGAAAGCGTTCCTTTTCAGCATTGAAGGATAAAAGACACATGTACAATCGCAATGAATTCGAAAAAGCTAATTCAAGACTAGCACACGCTTCCTTCAATAATATCTGTTCTATAATATCCTTGTCATATTATTTAAAATGATCATTATTCTTTTAAGTATCAAGGACTGAACTCAAACAGTAATATTATCTTTTTTTTAATTGACATCTATATTAATGGTATCTGCATTTTAGTTTTTCACTGTCTTTAGAGCCATTCATTTAATTTTTCTCTTAATAAATTTATGATGGGTTTAAGCCAAAAAAAAATATGTGAGTTACATTCGCATAGTTGTCAGAGAAAAATGAAAAATCAACATTCAAGCAATTCATTACCTTGCATGAAATATAAAAAGAACGCAATATGTAATTGCTTCTATGAGTCCTTCAAATTTCATTGTTTGTCTAACATATTTGCATTTTTGCATATGAAGAAAAAAAATTGCACCATCATTATAAATTTCATAATACAACGTCTACAAACGAACATCGAAAAAGAAATAGACTATTTTAGACAGCGCACATACATAATTCGAAGAAAACAGCATCAATGTCAAACAAAATGATTTTATCATTTCATACACTACCGGTCGAGTTGGTTTATAGAATTCTTGACCAACTCGATGAATTAACAATTCTACTGTCGTGTCGTAATGTCTGCCCACGATTTAATAGCATTATAGACACATACCATCGATACAAGGTAATCTTTATTTCTATGATAAAATTATATAATTATTATCTTTCAAATAGTGTTATTTTTTTTTCTCAATGCATTATTTTTCTTCGAACTTGTCATTCCTGATTGCAACAGATAGATTTCATTGGAGAGTATTGCATACTTAATTGTTTTATATCGATGAAACGAACTCAGAAGGATATATATATATAAGTATTGTGGAAAATTTTGTGAGCTTATGAAATTCTAAGATATCTCAGGAAATACAAAACAGAATCAAGACACTTCTTGAAAGTATTAAAGTTACTCTTTTTAATGGCGAAAAATGAAAAAATATCACGTATGAAGTGATTTTTAATAACTTGAATGTGTTCTTTTTTTGTTGACATTAGTTTGTAGAATTGACTCATCATACTATTCATGTTCTACTACCTAAGCAACTACTATAAACTGAAGTAAAAATTGAAGGTTATCAAAATTCGATATATATCCAAAATAAGTTTTTTTCTTAAGAACTTTTACTGTAAAAAGGAGCTGAAACATCTCTATCGTAATACGCTATATTATGATGAATTTAATTACTTTGACTATTTTCAATAGCAATAGACACTAAAACCAATTGAAGTGAAAGAGGTTGCTAAACTAAACACACAGTAAATTCTTTCGAATTTTTCAACTAATGTTGATTATCGTTTATTAATCAAAAAGCTGAGTAGCGTTCAATTTTCTATCGATCAATTTTGCAGGCTTGAATAGATTAGTATTTCTAATCTAAAGTATTAATCATTACATGTTTTGGGCACTGTGTATTTTCCGCATAGTCGCATCTGATATTGTTTCAGGTAGCTGTCGAATTATAAAATACTGACCGCAAGTACTCAGGATAATAAGGCTAAAAAGATCGTTTATTTTATTACGTTATGTAAGTTATAGCCTGAAATACCCTGATTTCTAAACTCACTTAACCATTATCATCTACAAAGTCCATAAGTCCTCACAAAAGATACAATGAGAGACTTCCAAACTAAGCCATCTAGCTCATCAAAGTTTCCTAATAATCCCGTCCAATTCGTGTAAAAATCTTTTACTATTAATATTGTGGCAGGTTGCCTCCTAAGAAAAACCGTTCTGCTTTCCAAATATATGACTCTTAAAAATTTCAACATCTAAACTTCTTACCACATTTTCTTTCTGTCAAAGTGATCCAAAATAATTTTCGGAAAAAATCTACCGTATACTGGCCAGTTTCGATTATCTCCATCTAACACATTTCAACAATAGTCTACATTAGATAGTTCAACTATACTAATATCGATAACAAAGTATGACTCTGTACTGTTATAACTAGGTTTCCTTTCGTCACACTAAATTGACAAATACACCTTTACAATATCTCGTTAATTTCCTAGCAATCTCTGTTCAACTCAAATATTATAAAATATTATAAAATATATACTTGAATACTACTTTTCACAGACACTCAGAACATTGGACCTCTCGTTTAAACACATTGGTCCACAAATAGCACAACGTTTAGCCACAGCTTTAGAACAAAACAAAGTAATATGAATCATATCAATCTTCTTCTTATTCATCTATGCACTAACTGTTTTACACAGACACTCACCA
>JAJEKB010020331.1:65399-91926 GCA_022393335.1 Macrotrachela quadricornifera | reverse complement strand
TTTTGACGTTTTATTAGTCAGCGTTTCTCGCTCGCAGTCGCGGTTCCCGACTGTGCGTTTAAAAGCGTTTTTTCACAGGTCTTGTCTGCTTGGGTATTTAGTAGTGTTTGAGTTAATGTTTGAAAACCACATTCATTAACAGAATTAAATGATCTCATATCGAATGAACGAAACTTTACACATGCCTTCAATACTTTCTTCTTTTGTTCAAACGAAACTTTATCATATTTTTCATTTGTAAAATAAGTTTTAATCTTAGGTGTTATAGTAGACTTTACTTTACAATTCTCGTGATGAAGTTTCAGGGTTTTCGAACCAGTTTTCTGTGAATTATAAGCTAAAATAGTTTAACACTGAGTACATATTACCAAAGGGAATAACATTTTCTTTTCCATCTATAATTCGATTGAATGAGTTCCATAATGCAGCACTAGCAGTTGTTAGCTTACTACAAAGTTTATATTCACCACTATCTAGCGTTTTTTTAATTGAACCTTTATCGATTGTAGATATAATTAATATATTAAAATCTAGAAAAGTTTTTGTTGAGATATGAGAAAGAGATAAAATACTAATAAATATAGGTATGTTGAACTTTTTCCAATGGTATATTACATTCCATCATTGATAGATTAGTGAAAGAACCAATCAAGATCAAGATAACGTACATATACACACTACATACAAAAATAGATGGAGCTTATCCTAAAGTTTTTCCACCAATCAGATTTCGTCCAAGCTTTATCGAGATGAATCCAATGACCGATTAAGCGATATTCGGACATCTCAGATATGATTTATGAATATTAATAGATGATGAACATTGATGATCAATAAGTAGTTATGAGTAATTATGAGTAGCATATAATCCGGTTTAATATTCTCTGGGAAACGCTGATTGAAAAAAAGGAGTTATTTTTGAGAGAAACTAAAAGTACAGCTGAATGTCGATTGAAATCATAGGTTAATTATCATATGTTCTATTTTGTATGGCCAAATCTATACCGTGCTGATTTAGCCGTATAGATCAAAGGTTGTGGAAATAGATGCATAAAAGACGTTAGCAGCCAGGTACTTGGTTATTGTATAAATAAGTATGGTCAATGAGATATATGTAGTACAGTTGCGACATCTGTTGGATATTATTTAGTTCGATGCATGAAGCACTTCTTACTAGCAGATGTGTTGGAGTTTTTTTTCTTGATTTAGCTGTACTTCTGAATAGATATAAGAATGAAAGCTCTTTTTTTTATCGTTTTCGATCGGAACGATAAATTGGATGCACTCATGAGTAGTTATTAGTACTCAAATACTCATAACTATTGTCCGCGCCAGAATTAAATAGAGGCGGGTGTAAGTTCAATAACTCGATAACGGCAATACCTAGCACATGTGGTTTTCACCAATCAAAAGAGGAGAAGTTAGTAAGTCTTTTTCTCTGATAATATATAAGACGAAATTCTTTTAAAACTAATCACATTCGAAGAATATACAAAAGAGTCCATGGAAATGACCTGCCATCGAGATGAAATTTCGATTTTTCTCTTTAATTTAAATAGAGGGATTTTAGATTTATAGTTTAAGACGCAGTACGCCTTTTTACCTTTTCTTACGTTTTCATCGAAATTTGAAGCTACTATGGTAAAAAGTGTGAAAACTTCGTAAAAAATTAAGTGAGTTACAGATCTCAAGTTTCTCTGTCTAAATCAAAAGTTAAAATCGAAATTTCATCTCGATGGCAGGTCACTTTCATGGGTTCTTTTGCATGTTCTTCGAATATGATTAATTTTAAAAGGATTTCGTCTTATATATTATCAGAGAAAAAGACTTATTAACTTCTCCTCTTTCGATTGGTGAAAACTACAGATCGCTAGGTGTTGCCGTTATCGAGTTATTGAACTTACACCCACCCCTATTTAATACTGGCGCAAACAATACTCATTGATCATCAATGTAGAGTAGATATCATACAAAATTTCAGACCTTTATCACAAATCTTTCGTGAACTATAAACCAGTCAAAATACGTATGGCTCCTATATTGAGGGCGCTCGCACTTCAGGACCCAGTAGCTGACGAACGGTTTGTGCTAAAGGTCTGAAATTTTGTATGATATCTACTCTAGTAGAGACCTTTAAATGTGTAAAGTTTCAGATCTAAATTCGAAAGTTTGAGTTTTCTCTAACACCAAGATCCCATTAGAAAAATACCTTAAACAATCTAATATCTCGCCCCCAGAGGCCCAAGCACCCGAATCCTTATGGATCTGAGCACATCTCAGTAGGCTCTATCTAATGGCTATAGCCTCAAACCAAAAGCGATTTAACACCTAGAGAGGTTCCCTCGTTAGCTCTCCAGGTTTTTTTATTCTTATAATCTAGTGGCAAAAGATGTGTCCTGGTGAGATTTATGCTTTATAGAAAAATAAGCCTAAGATCTCTTGCACCACGTGAGAAAAACCTCAAATCGCACCTTCTGGAGTGTAATATTTCTTCGAATTTACGCAGTTTTTGATTTATAGGACGTCTTTTATCTCATCACTTCTTCACTCGAATAGTATGAATTTGTAGACTAAAATTTTTTTTCACCAACTGAGACGAACTCGAACTCAAATGGTCCAGTCATTCACGAGGCAAGGTCAAAATGCTGAACATATACTTAAGAATTTATTGTATCACTCTTTTTAAAGAATGATCCCAAAGTTTCCAATCCCGCGTAGTAAATCAAGAAAAGACCTATCATTTGTAAAAAAATCAATTTGAAATAGATAAATTTATTATAAAATTATGGTGATTTTATTAGTTTCGAATGAGAATTTTTACTTTTGCATTTTTTGTAGAAATGAAAATATTCTTGCAAAATTTGAGTAATCAAAGTCAATCGAGATATAGATTTATATATAAATAGATAGAGTTTGACAAGCTCTACCAAAATATGTACCCTTGAAACAATTTTCATTCCTCTTTTGAATACAAAATAATAAAAATTTGATGTATCATGTGTTATAAGGTGTACATAACATTTAACAAGTTTCATAGATCGATTGTTCCATCTATCATTTTATGTGTTGAGATACTCTATCATGTAGTATAGATGAATATTATCCTTTGCGAGCTACAGAAATGGATTAAATAATCGATTAGTCAAAGATATTTGAGAGACTAAGCACACTTTCTTCAATACACGATGTATAAGATTTTTACTAGTCTGTCTAATTCTCTTTAAGTTTTGTATGAGAAACATGATCAGCAAAATTGTTTTTATTCATATTCTTGTAGAGCTTGACTAACTTCATTCAACCGTACCAAATATTTCAAGAATATTTTTTCTCATTCGAAACTAATAAAATAACCATAACTTTATAATAAATTTATCTATTTCAAATTATTTTTTTTTACAGATGATAGGTCTTCTCTTTCTTTATAAAATGACATAATTTGATCAAGATCTTCATATGAGTTTTATATAGGTATTTTTGATTTACTAAAGAGAGCTCGGAACTTTGGAACCATCCTTTACTTTTTGAAGTATACATAGCACTATATTTACGATCAAATGTATCCATCAAAGTAATAATTTATCAATTAATTTAATAATTAATGACAAGTTTTCTATTATATCTAAAACATCGCTTTTTTGCAAGATCTTTTTTGGAACTGTTACACATTTGTTCCTCTTTAATTTTATGATTAACATTCAACGGAACTTGAAAAATGACGTCCAATATACAAGTTTGACATCATTCATATCCAGAAATTCGTTTTTTTCGAGCATCAAAAGTTTAAATTCATGAAGAACTTAAAATTTTACGTTAAGTGGAATCTTTTTTACCAAGTTTTAACGAGTACTTATTTTATGATATGCAGGACAGCTTAATCTTTTTTTTCCTTTCTAAACAAACGAACAACTTAAAGTTTTGATAGATGAAAAACTACCAAATCAAAATATAAACGGAAATTGTAATTGCACATAACGTTATTGATGTTGAGAACAGGTACAATAATTGTTTATATTAATTTGAATTGCGGCACTCTAAAAAAGTTGAAAGAAATTAGATCTGTATTCGATCCATAATAGTATATTATATACTATTACTCATTGCACCGACCACTATTTATTGGGTAGTGCAATGCTCTATTAGGATTCTATTTTCTTCGTTTTTCTTAACACTGTAATCTATAAAACTTGTGGCACAGTGGTATTATTTACAAGTGTACACTTCTATTCTTGCTTGACCTTTTCAAATGTCAGATTGATAAGATTGATTATTTGTTGGTGTGTGCATTACCATAATTATTTTGTTGATTATACATCGAATGGAGGACACAGAGTTGAATGAGTTAACCAAAAAAGCATCAAATAAATTATTCGAGTCCGTACATGGTATAGAATCGTTGAAACAAGTGGATCTCTCGATTCTGTCGATTAGCCATCGGCTCGATTCATCATTGGACTATATTCAATCTATACGAGATCATTCAGTCTGGCGAATAATTCCAATTAATGTTCGTGCGGTTATTGGTGATGGATATTTGGTGCTGGGACATTAGGTGGTGCATTGGCTGACATGGTCGCGGCAGCAATGGATGCAAACAGTACTTTGTATGGCAGCCACTCGTCAACGAGCGCTGATTAACGTTAGACAAGACGGACTCGTGGATGGTCCACGATTAGTTGCTTATGCATCAATAGAAACACATATGTGTGATAGTAGAGCACTACAACTATTAAGACTTGGATTCAAATTGTTGCGACGTGTGCCAGTTGATGAAAGTTTTCATATTAAAATTAACGATCTTAGTAAGGCGATTCAGAATGATCGAGAGTAAGGATTGATTCTATTCTGCATAGTTGGAAATGCAGATATATTTATTTTGTAGGTACGATAAATATCGGTGCTTTCGATGATCTCCCCTAAACTTGCATCGATTGCTCGTTCAGAAAATATTTGATTTCATGTGGATGGAACATTCAGTAGTTTGATCATACTTGATCCTCAATGTCGTCATCTTGTTGATGATATTGATCAAGCCGATTCACTTGCATTCGATTTTCATAAATGACTTCACTGTCCATATGATGCTGGCTGCGTAGTCATGCGTAATATGAAATATCTTCAGTCAATATTTGCTGTACATCAATCATAGTCATATTTATCTTCGCATGAACGTGAATGTACAGGCGATAAGCCATGGTTTGCTAATTTTGGCCCGGAAATTACACGTATACTTCCTGGTCTTAAAGTATGATTTACACTCAAGGAGCATGGCACTATAAAATTGGGTCAAAAGATTGCTGGGAATTGTGAGCAAGCTCAATATTTTATTTCATTATTAGAAAAACATAATCTTCTTATTCGTATCATTCGTCCTGTTCCACTCAATATTGTTATTTTTCGATTTGAATCGAAAGAATTAAATGATTGCAACTCCGAGATGATCGATATATTCAATTATCAGACATTGCAATTCCATCAACAACTCATATTCAAGATCGACTCTATATTCGTGTAGCTATTACCAATCATCGAAGTACACTTGAAGATTTTGATATTTTTGTATGTCAGTTTTTTCTTCATATAAATATACTTTGCAAAAATTAAATTAAATTGATATATTCTGCTATACAATGCGTTTATAAATAAGATCATATTCGTTCGATATTCAAATAGCAGCTTACTACATAGCGTGTTTTTTTTGCTGCAACGATGATTCTATATAGAATACATAACAGTGTTAGATGTTGTAACTTGTTGTGTACAAACAGTTCATTTTGCAGTTGAGATCAGATAAATGAAGAAGATTAACAAGAGAGAACGAGTGCGCATTTGTATATTTATCAGACAATTTTTTTTAAAAGTATATCGATAATATTCTCGCATAATGCTTCTCCTATCAGATAAACATTTAATTGAACTTTTATATTTATTGTGAACAAAATAATCATTCAACTTCAACAGTATTTAAATTTTAGAAGTTACTAATACACCAAAAATTTACTGTGAATAAATTTTCTAAATTTCCATTTTTTTAACAAATACTAAAAAAACTACTCGTAATTTAAATAAAAATATCAAATTTTTGTTCCAGTTTAAGATATATTGATAGTTTTTTCTGCCATTTCTCATTGTTTAAAAGTGAAATTTTAAATATAATTTGACTATCTATTCTTAACATAAATAAGAAATTAAACAACAATAATATGGAAAAATAATTGTTATTCAATAGATTTATTTCGATTGATCGAAAATTGATAAATAACATTAAAATATTTCTGAGATAACAGAGAGATGCGAATATAAAATGCCTAATTTTCGTAAAATAAAATGTTTTGTGAATTATTAATCCTTTAAAAGGCCACTTTTTATAAATCAAAAGAAAAAGTAAATGAAAAAATGACGTATATTTCTCCCACCATCTGTTAAAAGGTTAATGGACTAACTACTCATGTAAATATTTTCTTTGTCTTAAAACGCGTCTGAAGGCGTTTCATAAAAAAATCTAAAAATTTTAAAAAATATATTCGAATCCATAATATGAGTTTTCATTGGCCTTTTTATATTGTCTACTACGCGCAATTAATAAACAAGATGCGTTTAAGCGCGTTAAACATTTTTTAGAAATGTGTTGAGACATGGTTAATGTTTTTTCTGATTGCGTCTAAACATATTGTATAGAAAAACTGCGTTCAGACGTGTTTTGATAATTTTTCTAAGAGCATCTCAGTACATTTCATATTGGCAAATGTGTTTGGGTGCATCGTGAAATGATTTTTAATCGAGTGTGAACGCGTCTTATTGCGAAATCGCGCTTCAATGCATCAAATTTACGTTTCATGTTTACACGAGTGTGATTAATTGGTTATTTGTAATAATGATATTGTTTAATATATATATATTCTGTTAAGGCAATGAGTAAGATTAGCATTGATGTCATAGATTTTTATTTATAGTTGAAAGAAAAATAATTAATGTTTATATTGAGAAAGTTTTACGTTAAGCTCTTGTTCTATTTTCAACTGTTGTTCTTACAACTCTTGATGGTTGAATTGGAATAACTCGATTGAATGTATAACAAAATAATATACGATCTTTTATTGATCGACGAAATCGATTTGATGAAATTAAAAATGTATAACAACTTCCCTAAAATATAATTAGAAAAATATTTCTTAAGTCAATTTAAGAAAAAAAAATAAACATACAGAATAATAGAAATAAGCTAAAAGACTAAGAATTGTTGCAACAAAATTTTCATTGATTAGTCGATTTGCATCTTTACTAATTCCATTTGTAATTAAATTATAAGCACTAAAAAAGCCATATGGAGATATACAAATAATAATTAATGCAACTTGAATTAATGCCATTCGTGTTAATTGACGATCAGCATGTTGTTCAGCAAGAACTATTGTTTGACGAATATTACGATATGTTAACCATCCAAATATAATCATTACTATAACAGGAATGGCAGATATTAAAACAAGAATACATATTGGAATATATGCAGCATATAATACATTTGTACATGTACATTTATTCGTCGTAGATGGTATATTATAAAACACAATACAAGGAATTCCATGAAGACACCAAACTATTATAACAATACACATTATTTTATATGCCCATTCTATTCTACTATAACGACGAAGATAAGCATTGTGTGATGTTAACAAAAATTGATTAATTGTAGCTAAACATGAACATGATAATGTAATTAAACTTATTGTTACAAGAGAAAATTGTCGAATTTTACACCAAACTGGTGTTATTCCAGTTAAATCAATTCCATAACCAACATTGATTATACGAGTACCAACATTAATTAATAAATAAATAATATTATTTATTGAACCAATAAGAAAATAAAATGAACATGGATTTGTACGATAAATACGCATACTTGAAAATATAATTATATTTAAACCATTACCAATTATACCTGATATAAGAGCAAAAAATCCACCATAAATCGTTATTTGTTGACCAATATATGTTAATGACATGATTTATGAGATAAATATATTTGAGGTTAGAATAGGTTTTTTGCTATTGAAATTAGTAATATAGAAATGTGTTATATAAAAAGATGATTGTTTTTTGGTGTTTATGAACTGTTTGAAGATTGGAATCTTTAAAAGACTGCGTCAGAATTTTTAATGAATAATTATAATAATATTTCCGATGTAAAAATAGTTTTAAATATTTGTTAGACTCTGTTTTCTTCCGATTTATGGGAGCATGAAAACATTAAATGCTTGGTTAGAAAAATAATTTTAATTAGTTTAACTATTTTCTTTATTTTTTTTTTTGAGATAGAGACATAAGACATTGAATAATCAGTTAGATAATTAAGTATGATAAATTTTAATTGATTTTTTCGATAATGAGAATTGGGCATTAGTTTTGTTAAAAACATTTTTGAAATTAATCTTTGACTGCAAAAGATCTTTATTTTTGGAAAATAACGATTTGTTTTCTAGATTGATGGACAGATTATAAAACATAAAATAAGTTTGTAGTTTTACATGAATAATATTATTCTGTTGATCATTATTTTTCTGAGAGAGTCGAAATTTTCAATCAATTATCAAGACATTACATTTTATGTTACAAAACCATAACAAGATGAAAAAATAAAATAAATAGACTATACAATAAATACCGAAGAAAAAAGCAAAAGAAAATGGTTTTCTATACAATTTCTTGTTATGCAAATGCTATGAAGAAAGACAAAAAAAAACCATTCTTTCAATACTGCAACAGAGTTCGTTTAGGTTTAGCTATTCAACTTTTGACGTAGCATCGACAACTTTCTTTTATCTGACATTGGCGAACAGAATGAAGAAACTGTGAAAGAAAAGCTGAAAGAATTCGAAAATCGTTTAGAGGAAGTGATCATCAAAACATATTGAATTTGCAGAAGTATTTAATGAAAGATTCAAGCAACTTTTTAATAAATTGGGACAAGTACAGAAGAATAATAAGAATTTGGTAAAACGTGTTGGACAACTATTAAAATTAGGAAAACAATTCCTTGATGAAAAGTAAAGAAGGAATAGCCAAAGAAATATTTTTCGCTACTCTTGCTCTTCTCAATCATCAACGAATTCTTTTCTATTTTGATGATGATCAACCAATGGAAAAATTGGTCCAATGTGCGTATAGGATAATGATTCTATTACTGTTGAGGATGATGACATTGTTTTGCCCATTCGCAAACGAAGACCTTACTGCTCATCATTACAATGACTTACTCACTAGCCTATCAAATAGCGTAAAAGAAGAATTTCAATCGCTTTCATTGGTATTTTCTTTAGAAGACTCTCGGGTTAGATTTACTGATGCGATCCTGAGTTTCTTTTGAAAATGATGGAGAAAATATTGTCGATGGAAAGTATTAGAACGGCTACCGAAGAGATTCTTCACAACCTTGATATAATATCGGTCACTCCGAATAATGTGATCACAATTCCATCAATGAATTTGACATTTTGGATCGATCGTGAACGTTTTTGCACTACTAGAGATGTATGGGAAACAATCACTCGAGGTATTATTCAATCTAATCTGGTTGTCTGTCTGGTTTCCGATGCTATAGATAAATGTAATAAGCCTGTTGTACCAGTGTACATTGAACGGACTGCCAGCTGTGAATGGTTCGATAGGTTTTCTCTTGATCATATATCATTTATGTCTTTATGAGATGAACCTTCTAGACATTCGTATTTCCACTCTGACGTATGTTCGTTTCGAAAAAGTCGACAATCATCTAGACAATGTTAAATTAAGTGAAATTCTCACAGTGATTCACAGCACAACGAGCGGAGACAATCACTGTCAAGTGTGCAATATTGTAGACAACAGAACATCGAACCTGTTCATTATTCACAATTAACCAATAATCAGTTGTCATTGTTTGACATCAACAAATCATTGGATACGTGGGATGCTGCAGATATCCACCAATGGTTAATGAATTTATACGATTTTCAGTCGCTGACCGTGATACAAATCTGTGCCGTCAATCTACGCATTGATCTCAAAAGAATTTATCAAATATGCTCAACGGTATGCTAAAAGATATCCAGGTGATGAACTTGAAAATTATATGTTTCAGAACGGACGCTGAATTCTCAGCATTTCGTCATGTACATTGTTTCTTTGTCTCTGCATTTCTATTCTACACAATATGATACCCATTTTGTCTCTCTCTCCATCGTTCAATGTTTTAGTTTCTTTCTTGCTCTTGCTTTCGACGTTGATGTATGTTGCACGATAAGGCCTGACGAATTTGGTCGATTGTCATGAGCAACTCCAGTTTAAACTGGTCACACCCTTGAAAATCCAAAGATCTTTTAAAATATGTGAGTATATCATTGGATAGAGATGATTGAGTTGCATTTACAGAAGTATTTTCAGAATTGATACAATGAAATTTTATACTATCGAAAATCTGATTGAACCAATGTATAGTTATATTAGATACGCTAATGAATTGATTAGTCATAGGTTAATAATCGAATGTTGGATGAACAAAGGCGAATCTACCTATATGACCTAGATCTTTTTCCTTTTTTACTATATTCTTTCTTTCATGGTCATCATTTATGGAAATTTTCATCCCATGGACTTTTCCTCTTTCTTTCACACTATGTATACACTTGTTTAGTCGAAGGTTTAGCGAGTCAGCCTCGACGAGCGTTATCTTGTTTGAGATTCGTTGAAGTTTTTCAGATAAGATGAGTCTCAAAATTATAATCATACTAGTTTAGTTAGGATTGATCATCGATTACATTTCAAGTTACTTCTTATATATAAATGTGTCGATTTTCTATGAAACTTTAATATACACACGTGATATTAATGATTATTGTCTCTGATAAAGTGAGAATAATGAAAAATTCTAGCAAAATTTTTGATTTATTTTAATTGATGGATTATTCGATAGAATGACAAATAAAACTTTTGATTGTTAGTTTCAATGTATAAGTTTAATCATATGATTAATAAAAGTGATCAAAAGTGAATAATATTATTTAATTGTGCTCTTGTGGCGTAAGTGGAAACGCATCCGGCTGTTAACCGGAAGATAGATGGTTCGAACCCATTCAAGAGCTATCATTTCTCTTTTTTTTCTTAAATATATTTATTTTCTTTCTTCAAATGACTCAATATTGAAGAAAAAGAACAAAAATGTAGATGACATAATTACATGAATTTGTTTCCTCTTATGATGTTATTTCATAATTTTGTTTTGGTGAATTGATTTGAAAAAAAACTACGAATAGCTCCTGAATGGATTCGAACCATCTATCTTCCAGTTCGTAGCCGGATGCGTTTCCACTTACGCCACAAGAGCACAATCAAATAGTCAATGGAATAAAAAAGATCGTTGCAGTTTTCATCAGAATAGAAATATTAATTTATTTTAACACATTCAGCACGATGTGAGCCACCGGTGGCTCACGGTATATTTCATATTTTAATCTCTAAATACATTCTATTAAAAAAAACAGCATATACCAGAAGATGCAGCGTGAAAAACTCTACAATCTTCGTAGTAAAGCTTATTTTAATTGTGTAATTTTTGTTTTCAAAAAAGGGTAAAACTCTATGTCACTAGTTTTTGAGGTTGCGAAACGATCGTTTTTTTCTATACAAATGTAAAATTTCATTTTTCTTATTTCATCTTTTTATCACCTAATATAATTCCGTAAGAAGAAACAAAATATACTACAAGACGGCGCGTGAAACCCTCTATAATCTACATCGTAAAGCTTATTTCGATTGTGCATCTTTTGTTTTCAAAAAAAGCAAAATTCTATGCGATCGATTTTTACAACCTCAATAATTGGTCGCACACAGTTTTGGTTTTTTTAACAACAAAAGGTGCACAATCGAAATAGACTTTACGATGTAGATTGTAGAGCGTTTCACACTGCATCTTGTGGTATATTTTGTTTTCTAATAAAACGAATTTAGAGATGTTACTTTCTATGAAAATCGAATCGTGCTGAAAGGGTTAATACTTCTTAACACCTTCCTCGCCACAAGATGAAGCGTCCCGCTCATCATTATAAACCATTAACATATGGACAGAGTCGAGAAGAATTTGCCACCTTCTTTCTATTTGACACTGCAACCATTGTTTGAGTTCAACACATATTCATATAATACGATGAAATCTTGTGCATAATGCTTGCAAATCGAAGAATAACTTGCGGGCTGATGAACGACCTCCGCTCTATAAGTTGAATATAAATCGTAGCAACATGTAAAATTTCCGTGTGAGTGCCAAGGTCCAATCCAGTGCATAGTAGAGATCCACGGATAATATTTATGGAACAGCGAACGGATATGACCACAATTCCGCTAAGGATCGACTTGGACACTTTAAGATGGAAGGAAATGGTAGAATAGTAGCAACGAATATTGCTATAGCATTGTGATGTATAAGATCCATTGAAGCCATATGTAGTTTGGTGAGTGTCACAGAACTAATATCTTTATTTGTAACTGTTGGTCCAATCAATAGATAGTAGATTATCGTGGTAGCCAAAAGAGTGAACGGTAGAGACTTCATAAAGACATCAATGAATGAATGGTTGACACGAAATCTTGCGAACAATTTGTGTTGTTTACCAATAATAGATGTTGCTGTTGACGAAATATCCTCTAATAACTGATATTTCGATGGTCAAATGTAAGTTCTCTTTTTTTTACGAATTGTCGACGTTGGAACATATTTAGTTGATTGATTTGAATAAGTCATATCAATTGATTTATATGTTTGACCAATATTAGCCATTGGCATGGAAATAGATGGTTCAGTTTGTGTACCAACTTCTTTGACAGTAGGAGAATATTTTGAGTTCGAGATTTCTTGTATACTGTCGACTAACAGCGGTTGTTCAATGGAATTAAGCAATGAATTTGTTGACGACTTTAAGAATTCGTTGATTGATGATGATGAACTAGGTTCCACTTGAAGAATCTCTGTTCGTATCACTATTTCAGGCGGTGTTGAACTAATCAATGCTTCGGAATGTGGTGGAATTAGTTGTGTCGATTCCATTCGATGCTTAGCTCGTTGTACTGCTTCCATATGATCGGGGTCTTGATTGAAGTATTCGAATGCTATTTTCTCTGCTTCAACATATGACGACGCGTTCCAAATAGGGCAATTAATGTATGTAGCTGTTGGGTCTCTCGGATCAGGGATTCTCACCCAAAATATTTTTAGTTCGCTTGTTGATTCAGTTCTTGAACTTTGAATGTGGACTTCGTCTTCAGTTATACTATTGGTATCGTCGTCGATGCAGTCATCGTCTTCACCATCGGATGAATTAGTGAATTGGACCTGCAGTAGTTCGCCGTGTCGATTATATGTATTGACAGCATCCATACTTGTACGTTCAGTCCAGCCCTGACCATAATCGACATAGCGATTACGTTTGATATCTTCACGAGTAACACGCCGTAGATCACTGACGGGCAAGTTAAACGTTTGACCATCGTCGACAAATGTTACGAAACAGGTATGATAAAAACTATTAACAGCAATAATTGTTGCGATGTACATAATATTACCACTTGGATGACGAACCCAGACATCTTCATCAACTTGATAATTTCCATTTGATGGTTTTTGTTGACGAAATTTTTTCTTTCGATAACATCGAGCAGCGTATGATGGATCAGCAAGAGCATTGAACCAATGATCGAATGCTTGTTGTGCCATATTGCTTAGTTGATGATTTATTTTTAAAAACCTGAAGTTGTTTGTGATGTTGAATTGACCAACAATCGGCCAGTGCACCAATGTGAAGGTGTCTAACTCGAGAAGAAGATAGTTGTGTATCACTATGTTTATTTGAATCGAAACCGGTCTATTTATAGTCGGGAGCAACGAACGAATACAGCAATACAAAAGAGATGGATATCATGAAACACCAAGAGTGAGTGATTACAAAGACCTGACGAAGATAGTACGAACATGTAGAGAGTGATTACAATGATATGACTACATAGAGAGAGTGATTACAATGATATGAATACATAGAGAGAGAGTGATTACATATAACAGATTAGAAGAATACATATGATATGATAGAAAAGTATCTATAACAGAATGACGTCATGAAAGTGAAAGAATCACAACATATATAATGATGCGCAAAAGTGATAGATGACATCAGCTGATTTAATACTTCTTAACATAATCTGTACATAGCAGTTCTTTGAAAGGAATTGGTCTGTACGTACTAGTTCTTTGAAAGGAACTGACCTGCACCTGACAGCTCTTTAATACGAATTGATCTATGTAGAGCAGTTCTTCAACGTGAGTAAGTTGAAGCTCCTGTTTGTTTCGCGTTTTTCTCCATTTTATATACCATTTATGTCTAACATATGTATTTCCTTTTCTGTGTCCTTATTTATTCATTGAAACAGACTGTTCTTCTATTGACTACATGTCTTCAACTCATGCAGCTGAATATATCGTCTTTAAAGAATACAAAATGATTGAAGAGCATTTATAATTAATTTCAAGCAGTGCAAGTGGACCATACTCAAAATATAAGACGGCACAAAAGACTTTCCTATTTAATATATAATCATCACAGTTTTCTACGGTACATTACTTTTTTCTGCTTGATGATAATCAGAAATGTAAAATCTAACGATAGAGTATATTGATTATTGTAGATCTATTATTTAGTTTTCGTAGATATTTAGTGAAGACTAGTTTATGAGTTACTACATTGGTAGAGAGGCATCGAATATAAGTTCGCCATGTTCGTTCAAGCGGATTTACTGCATTCTTTCGTCTTCTCCTTTTCTCACTAACACTTAGATGCCATTGATCACCTTGTTACTATTAAATCTCATTTATTTAATGCGTTTTTCGCTAATTATCTGCGTCCATATGGACGAAAGAAAATAATGCTGCGTTTTAGATAATTAGAGCCCTTTTTTCCATCTCATCGTATGATATTCGACGTACCGAATGCGTTCGGTGCTTTAAAAGTATATCAAGAGTGTATCAGCAATTATATGAATAAAAGAAGGAAAAGAAAGAAGTAATGCATTTTGGAGAAAGCTTATAATAAAAATGACATACGGTACGCTGTCTTGTGGACGAAAAATGTAAAAGCATAAGATCGATATCAGCAAAAAGAAAGAAATATAAGATCGATAAAACCGAAGTATCGAAAAATTGAATTAAATCTACTTAGGGCATACTTAAAGTAATGAGAGTGACACATTCAGAGCCTTTAATGAACTTAAACAAACCTTCTTTCTATGTACTCTGATAGCGAAAAGAATGCTTTTTTTTTCTATGCTATACGATCGTACTTCAACTAATATTATAATAATAAGTTTTCGATAAAATCTATTTCGTTACAATATGTACTGATTATATTAACATCGATCAATATAGATGGGAGTGGTCAACTTAGTCGGAGGCCCCATTGATATTTTTTCTGTTGTAAAGATAAAATATATTATTGTTTGGGCCATATGAGAGAGAAACGTCGATAGCTTTGAATTGGTCCGAACAGTACCATGTTTCACCCTTACCATAGTAGAAAACAAGCATCAATTTATAGAGTGACCTAATAACTTTTCCCTGCTATGGTAAGGATAAAACATGGTACTGTTCAGGTCAATTCAAGGTGAACGATCTCCCTCTTTCATATGGCTCGAACAACAACATGTTTTATCATTACAACAGAAAAAATATCAATGGAGCCTCCGACCAGGTTGATCATCCCTAAATATTGATCAGTATTTTTTGAATAATTTTTGATACGAACAAAATGGAGAATTGCTATTTCCATCATTGGAAAGAAAAGATGAAGACACATCGAATTACATATTCCATATTTTTTTAAATATTATTTCTGAAATTATTTGATTCTATTTACTCTCCCGCGGACAAAAATAGTTTCTTTTTTCATGGCAGTATTGCACCACTTACTTTGTCGTTGTTACCTTTGCCTTCAAAAAAGAAAAATTTCTATGTGGCTAATTTTCGACGCTACGAAAAAATATCATTCTTTTCGAAAAATCAGAAAATAATGCTCCAGAATTTTGTTCATTTTCAAAATAAAATTGAAACTATATAATAAGTTGTTCTTCGTATGAGTTACTCCTTTTTACGCTGCATCTCGTGGTATATTTTGTTTTTTCAAAACAATGTATTAAGGGGTACAAAAATGCTATGAAAAAAGAAACCTTTTTTTGTCTGTGGGAGAGTAACTATTGTACAAACAACTTCTAACGAAAAAACGAAAAAGAAAAAGAAAAAGAAAAAGAAATCATTTTTTTAACAGAAATTGATAGAAAGTTGGTTGAGAGACTTGGTTAAAATATATTTTTTTCAAGAATGATTTAATATAAACATGTGAGCTTTCCACAGTTTCTGTATCTTCGAGTATTGATTTGAATGTACATCTTATCATTAAAAACCTACTAAACACAATATATGAGATAGTCGTGTATTTCATAAGATCAATTGATAGCCTTATAACAAGTAGGTCCGAAAAGCTTGTAATATATGAATCAATGCGTCTTTATCTGCTCTTTCTAATGTTAAAGAGTGCAGCTTTTCGTTTTATTCGTCTAAGACCTTTAGAAGAGCCCGATAAAAAAAAATTGTAGTGTCCTATGTAACCTACGGCGCGAAAGTCTTGGCACAAAGCGTTCATTGATTTTTGCTCACAGCTAATCATCCATACCGAATGAAAAAATTCTGAGTATATATTTGGAAAGAGCATTGAATTCTGACTCTAAATACCTGCTATAACTCTTGATAATAAGAAGTTGATTTTTAAATAGACAAAAAGTGAACGAACACCTTGTACTAAGACTTTGGCACCGTAGGTTATAATGTCAGTTGCATAGTGATTGAATAGCATGGAAAAATAGAACGAAAGACACGCTGGCTGTTTATAAACAAGAACAACTTTTCAAGCTTTCTATAAAACAATTAAGCAACTCTCTCACTACTTTTGGATTGCCTGAAGTAAATTATACATGAACTTAATAAATGAAAGAATACTATAGTATATATATTGAACCATTTACATATTAAAATGAATTTCTACTATTTTCATCTAATCAACCTAAGCTTAAAATATAGACTTTATCTTTATACATTTTCATATCAAAATGAATTTCCATTCATCCCGACCAAACCCAACCCAACCTAACCCAACCCAATATTAAAATATAGACATTATGTCTACACTCTTTTTCATATTAAAATGAATTTCCATCTATCCCGACCCAACCCAAACCAACGCAACCTAACATTAAAATATAAATATTATGTCTACACTCTTTTCCATATTAAAATGAATTTCCATACGTCCCAACCCAACCCAACCCAAGCTCAAAATGTAGAGATCATCTGTATAGTATTTTTGAGATTGAAGTAAGTTTCCATATATCATAACGCAACCTAATCCAACCCCATCTTAGTTTAAAATTTATAGATTTTCTGAATATGATTTTCTTACCAAAATGGAAGTCGAATATTGCTTCATCTAACCTTACGCTACGTCATCAGCTTAAGAGTTTAAAGTAAAGTATATATGTATATCATTATATATATTTATATGAGTTTCGGAATAGAAGAAATATTGTTTAATTGGAAAGTGTATTGTGCATGGATTTATGTTTATAGAGTATGTCTTTATAAGCATATTTTAAATAGGTTACGTTATCAAACAGGAATTTAGATAACAGATATAGTCTGATCTTTATTCATAGTACGAAGGTGTTTTTATATCTTAATGCATAGGGAAATGGAATGTTGAAATTTTTTAATTTCCAGGAAATTAACGCTATCACTATTTCATTTGAGTTTCCTGGAAATGGCATTTTTCCATGCCCTCATTCATGATTAAAAGAGTTCAGATCTATGGTGTGTTTCTGACGAGATATCGAGGTTTCTGCAAATTTTTTCTTTAGGATCCTACTCTTCCAGCACAACTTTATTTTCGAAGTTTTGACATGAAACTTTACCCACATAAAGATTTCAGCTAGACTAGCAGGCAGAAAAAATTTCAGAACTTTTCGACGAACTCTCTTCGACATATGAAGATGACAAGATAACACCTTTTGTTTTATAGATAATATATACAGCATATATTTTTTGAAATCTTCATATCTTCACGAGAGTTCGTCGAAAAGTTCTGATTTTGTTTCTGTGAGCTAATCTAGCTGAAGTCTTTATTTGGGTAAAGTTTCGTGTCAAAACTTCGAAAATAAAGCTTTGCTGAAAAGTAGGGTCCTATAGGAAAAATTCGTTAAAATTTAGATATCATGTTAGGAACACATCATGGACTTGAATTCTATTAATCAGAAACATAATTCACCATAGTCTACAAGGTGCACGGACGAGGAAACCGTCGAAAGTCTACACATCCTTTCGTCTCAGTTCATGTATTAGTTGATAAAGAGCATCGAGATGGCACGCACCCCAGATGGGTTTCACCTGACAGCTGTATCTTCAAGAGTTATAACACTTTTCCGTTTATGCGACTTTTTGCCTTTTTTACTACGACAACCTTAACAAATAGAAAACTGTACAGCTCAATAAAAAACTGACCTAAACATCCACGAGAAAAAATACCGCGGTGATTAAACCGTTCCGACTCCATCGCTTGGCGATGAGTAGACCTCGATAAGGTATGAAAAAAATCCAAAAGGATACGTGTCCTTCTCCCTTTCCTCCAGAGTTATAGCCATTTTAATAAAATTTTAGTCTTTAGCTTGGTATGTACCAATAAATTGAATGACATTACTTCGGGATGAAATTTAGTCTACAGATAGCTATACTTGTGACTAGAATACTGTTTTTACCAGAAAGTGAATTCCTAAAAGAACATGAGATTCGCACATCTTTCATAGTATCTGAAGGGCGGCTTTGGAAATTCACTATCTCGTTAAGAAAACATTCTCTTGAGCTGAAATTTTCAGGATAGTCTAATCACAAGCATTACTATCTGTGGGTTAAATTTCAGCTCGAATTAATGCCATTCGATTCATTGGCACAGACCAAACTAAAGACTAAAATTCTACTAAACTAGCCATAACTCTGGAGGAAAGGGAGAAGGACACGTATTCTTTTGAATTTTTTTCATACCTCATCGAGGTATATTCATTGCCAAGAGATGGAGCCGAAACAGCTTAATCACCACGGTATTTTTCCTCGTGAGTGTTTAGGTCAGTTTTTTATTGCGCTGTACAGTTTTCTATTTGTCAAGTTTTTCGTAGTAAAAAAAGGCAAAAAGTCGCATAAACGGAAAAGTGTTATAATCGTTGAACATGCAGCGGTCGGGTGAAGCCCATCTGGGGTGTATGCCGCCTTGATGTCCTCTATCAATTAATACATGAACCGAGACTAAAGGACGTGTACGCGTGGGACGGTTTTCTCGTAAACTTCGACTAAAAAATGCTCTGACACCGACAGCAGTTTTCTTGTAAGTAAAATAATACGAAGAGAGATTTATTGATATTTCAGATAATAGAAGAAAGGAGAAATGGGTTTGTCAACATCGAAGATAGAGAATCCGTTGAAAAATGTTGAATGGATGTGGAAATCCAATCGAGACCCATTCTCGATATCTGAAGAAGAGGAATGGAGTCATTATTCAGATGTGGAGAACATCATAATCGAAAGGGCGTTCGCAAACAACCAGCCAAGAGCTGTTCTCGATGAATATTACATCGATTTTAAGGAAGGTCGTCAAATATCAATCACCGATGACTACAGAAAACGACCCGTCAAGCGTCTCATCAGAAATCGAGAAGACAAACATTTGCGTGAATCACGATTTGTGGATCTCCCTGTTGCTAGTGGACGTCCGTTCGGAGGACAATATGGTTGGGTTTCGCCTTTTATCATCGAAGTTCGAAGATATTTGGGGCTTAAAGACAATGAATTACCGTCAAAAAAAAAGAAACTGATACCGATGATCATTGAAAAGGCAGTGCAAGGCATCGTTGAAGAAGGAACACATCTGAAGAAACGATGTGAAGCAGAAGAAATAGCCAATAAACTTATCGAGCATAAGAACTGCACAATGAAACAAGTTTGGGAATGCTGCGTTTATTTGTATACATTAGAAAGTTTCTTGTATAAATTATTGAACGAGACGATGAGGCTTATTGGAGACAAAGACAATGAAAAAGTGTGGAAAAGTAAAATTCGCACTTTAGGGCCATTTTGTTTGTTATTATGGGACGATCCTTTCAATTCAAGAGTGACAATAGGTAAAACTTTGTATCGTGGAGCAAATTTGACATCCGAAATGATCGACAGATATCGCAAAATGGCCAACAATAAAGACGAATATGGATCATTTCAAGCTTTCACATCGACGAGTCGTAATCGAAAAAAGGCAAAACATTTCGGGAATACGTTATTTATTATGGATGTCGAATGGGCTTTTATCGCTGATCTTAGTCATTTGTCAGAATATGAAAAAGAAGAAGAAGAATTAATCACACCTGGTGTTTGTTTTCGTGTTCAAAGTGTGGAAGATAAGGAAAACAAGCATCACATCCATTTGAAATTGAGACAACGATTTTCAAGTAAGTTCAAACAAATATTTGTTTCGTCTGAGAAATTTCACTTAGAGAAAAAACTCATTTATACAATGAAATTCAATATTGAGATCAATGAGAAAGAATTAAACGACAAGGAGAATTGTGTCTTTTCGTGTTCAACTAGATCCTTCTTAATTTTGAATGGTTTATCAAAACATTTTTACCATTCTCAATCAATTAATTAGTGGATTGTAAATTTTACCATTTGGTTGTAAACCTGTTTCTATGAAATAATATGAAAACCTAACGAGGAAATATTCACAGGTGCTTCATTCTGATTCAGTTTGTTTACATATCATTTGATACGAAATCTCAAGTAGGTAAAAAGACTTAAAGGACTTAGGTTGATAGCATTTTCTGTAAAGTTACAACCGTTTTGACTGACTTTTCGATCGATTTCAAAATGTCTACCGAAAAATGAAAATACAAAATTTAGAACTGAAGATTTGTTTATAGATACAAAGTATTTCATAAGTTTCGGCTCATTTTTGTTTTTTTCTCATCTTTATAATATTTTATCGTGGACAGATATTAAATACAGATTCTTCAGGGGTGATGTCAAAGCTAACATGCCAAAAAAATTGCATACAATTTTTTTTTGGCATGATAGCAAATATTGCACTTTTTCAATCTACATAAGACTGATCTTCCAGCGACGAATAATTCGACAATAGATTCCAAAGGATCCCGTTACAATCCTATTTATGGATTTATTATTGGATCCCTAGTATTGGAATCTCATCGGGTTTTGCAGGAACCAATCGAAATTCGAGAGCGCATTACAAGAACTTCTTTGAAACTCGACTACTGAAATTCTTATCGAATCCGACAGGTGGATTTGATTGGATCGGCCAAGGGGAAAAGTGCAGATCCTGCACCTCGGCACCTTTTCAGCACCGAAGGTGCTGAGGTGCTCATACAAAAAAATTCAAAGGTCAAAGTTCAAAGGTCAAAGGTTAAAGGTCAAGGTGCTGACCTTTGACCTTTAACCTTTGACCTTTGAATTTTTGTATGAGCACCTCAGTACCTTCTCAGTACCTCGGCACTTTTTCAGCACCTCAACCATAATTTGGTGCTTGGTACCTGCACTTTCCCCCTTGGGATGGGCACAACATTCCAACGCTAAAAGTTCGTTAGTGAAACCGCAATTCGAATTCCATTTGAAATTTTTTCAATTGATCGGATCCTACTAGAACCGATCAGAGTGGCTGTCAGATTCATTCATTTGGATTTCTACATAATTTCATTTAAAATATATAGCAATTTTTCATTAAGTTCGTTTTTGGAATATCTAATCACTTATTATTCCAAAATGTCTCCAGAAAAGACCAATTAACCATGTCGAGACAATTGTAGATCATTTTTTTGTTTAAAAGCGCTCTGATGCTTATAACGAATTTCTTCACATTTGATATTTTCACACTAAAGGACTGAACAAGGCTATGCTGTAGGAAATATCTTATAAACATGTGAGATCGCTTTCTGAGAAAAACAGATATCACTAGTTGCCTCAGCATGACGGATCAGACTTGGAATTGGACCGGTTCGTTCGGCCCAGTCCAGACTAACTTGGAAAACCGGCACACAGTGGACAACCAGCCGGACATGATCTCAAGTTCTATTTTCGAAAGTTTAAATATTGGAATGAATACGTCCATAGTTAGTCTGTCTTATTCTAAAGTCAGAGTTTCAGAAATCAATCTGAATCTCGCGAAAGGCTACGGTGAAAAAGTTTGTTCATAAATCGCTAATTGTACGGATATCATTTTTGTCACCAACTTATCAATATAATTTAAAATGAAAAAATATCTCAAATGAACGATTAGTCCATAAGCTTGATTCTGTGAAAAAATTGTTTTGATCCATTCAGAAATAGAGTAAAAAAAAGTGATTACCAAACCGAAAGTAGAACAAAAACAGCTGCCGTACCATATTCTGTGCGTCCCCCAAACAGTTATTCAATTGAGCTGAAACTTTCACCAATTATTCTTCTATGTATGATTTATCCTTGGTCTTAGTGCCATATCACATTACCAAACAGACATAGAGCCAGAGGCTTTCTAGAAAAGCAGGTTTCTACCCACAAAACATTAGTTTTACGAATACTTTTATGAATACAGAAACATTTTGGCGAAAAATCAAGGTGATATTCAGAAACGGCTCGTCAAGCTGCTTCGAATTATAAATAACAGTGGGTGCTTTTCAAAAAAAAAGTAGATTCCTATGCCCAACAAGGTTTTGAAACCTAGCCTTTCCGTATTTTTAACGCTTCCCTAAACCATTTTTGTCCGATGAAGCTGAAACTTTTACTAATCATTCTCCTATATGTGATTCATCATTGGTCATGGCGTCATTTCGCATCGACGAGCATAGCCGATGCTATGAACCTCTAAAAAAATGAGATTTTTGCTTAGAATGGATTTATTTCGTTCTCTTTAAAAATATTTATTAGATTGTTTTCTATTTCTATTATAATTAAAATCAAGTTTTATTCCAATAATTCTGTTATTAACGTAAATATAATTTATCATCAGTATCAATTGATGAATTCATTAGTGTAAATTACGTTAGGTTTTATAAATAAGATTTTTTTGATCTGATCTTTCGTTGATTTTTGGATTTGATTCATTTTATTCTACATCCTCGTTTAGAGAGGAGTAAACGTTGTATTTTCATCTTCGAATTCTTTACTATTGTTACATATACATTCATAGGTCCACGAAAAGTAAAATTTATCTTATTTTACGTTTCTATATAAAATTTTAATTTTTAAAAATGAAATTTAATGCTCAAATTCTAGTACCAGTTGTAGTGTATTTGGTGCCTTCAATTCTTTTAGTCCCTTTCGGTTTATTAGACCCTTTAGTACCTTTAATCTTGATAGTTCTTTCAGTCGCTTTAGTCCATTGAGTCCCTTTAGATTCCTTTAGTATCTCTACATTGTAAAAAAATCGGCGCCGAATAATAAATCCTTCGAAAGGATTCATTAATTTCATAGACGCTTTCAACAGCATTTTTTATTCTACGGTTTCAAAAAGGTTTATGAAATTAATCAACTGTTTGAGGATATATTACCAGATATATACCCTAAACGGTTTATGAAAGTGCAATGTATAAGATACCTTTTCGACGGTTTATGGGCTGAAAGAGTATATGAAAGAGTTTATGAAAATAATAAACGAAAAAAAAGTATATGAAATCGTTTATGAAATTAATAAATTTCTTAGCAGGATTTATTATTCGGCGCCAATTTTTTAGTGTAGTCCTAGTATTAAAGAAACTAAACGGACCAAAAGAAGTAAAAGGGACGACAGAGACTCAAAGAACTAACAGATAATATATTCTATATAAATAAGTAAAACAGGATAAATTAAATTTATCGTGGACCTCTAGTTGTTCTTCGCTTTGTCATTTTCAAAGCATTCTCGCTTAAATAATATTTATCGAAGATTAAAAAAGGACACTGATTTCTTTCATTTTTTCTAATAAACGTTTCAGTTTTTATTTGATAAAAAAAGAAAATAATTCTTCGAGCAGAATCATTACATTTAATGTTTAGAAAACCGATAAAATATAAATAATTTATTCTAATAATTTTATTTTGAATTCAAATGCGTACAATGATATATTTCACCCAACCAACTTTATAATACTGAATAATCTTATCGATTTGAAATTTTCATTGATGAAATTCATCACAGTTTATAGATAAATGAATTTCAATTAAAATTTCAAAATATTTTTTTATCTTCAATTCTTTTGTTTCACAACATGATCAACAAAATATCATTAACTCAATCAATGGAATGATTCAAAAATTCTCATGTTTAACTAGCACATTGAAGATACATTAAACGAAAAATTCGAATTTTCACTTTATTTTATCGGAATCTAAAAGAAATCTATTGGATATCATCTTTCTTTAAGAGAAAATAAATATCGATTTATTAAATTCTACTTCTAAATGAAAGAGATCAACTTGCATACCTATCAAGCAATTATACTCATATGCAGGGTTCTCGATTGTTTTTAAAAGTGCGGGGGGCTAAAATTTGGCAGAAAGTCAGATAGATTTTCAAATTTTGGAGGGGGCTGGACCCCCCTGCCCCCCCTCCCCTAATCGAAACCTGCTCATATGATTTTCAACGAAAATAATTTATTATAATCCACTAGGATAGGTTTCAATTTTAAGACAAATAATTGCTGGTATTATATGAAATCACAATTATGAAATAAGAATTGTTTATTTAACATCATAAAATTGATTTCAAGATGGAACAAAACTAAAAAGAAACTAAAGCTTTCACATAATGAGAGGATAGAGAGATTTGCAATGATATAAAATGATAGTTAATATTCGATATTCTTTTTCACAGTGAATCAAAAGAAGATCTTCAATAGATGAAAAAGAATTCCAAGAAGGAAATATGAAAATGAGCTTCTTGTTTCAAAGAATCAGTGATTATAACATTTATGAATATTTCTACATGATAGAAGCAAAATCCAAGGAAAACTTTATCGAAATTATCATTTTTCTCTTTGTTGATTCCGAAGAAATATTCCAAATGATCACAATTTGTTGATGATATTATCAATTAAAATATTTTTCTTCTCAATATTAGTTTCAATTATCTTATCAAAGATCAAATTTAATTTCAGTATAAATATAATTTATTATTTTATTCAAATACCTTGTTCACATTCAATATAATCAAAAGACAAATAATTTTTTCATTATTTCCATTTCATCACTGTTCTCTTCAACGCGACTAAAGTAACATGAAAATGAAATACTTCCTATATTTTCGAAAGTATTTTCAAAATCATTCCAAAATTCTCTTCATTTCTTTTATGAATATTGACGAACGCCAATTTTGTTAGAATTTCGATATTGACTACAATTTATCTTTCTTTTTTATATTTTTATTCAATGACACCCATCAAAGAGTATTTTCATTATTAAAATGACTTTTCTCGAGATGAATGAACCAATTTTTATTGTTTCATTCTATACGATTTTCAGTTAAAAGCAACAAACAATATATATCGACCTGTCCAAATGTGACGAAATCACGTTTTTTTACTTTGTCCCTTCGATAACTTGATCTATACAAATCGAATGGGTCTGATACTCTTATACCGATATATAAGTTGACATGCCCTACACATAAGAAAAGTATCATTGAATCCCATTCTTCTCCCATAGTTTTTGTGCTTGAAATATAGACCCGTGACGGAATCACCGAAAATGGACCTCGATTTGAGTATTGCGTGGAAAAATAAAAACTTTAGCTCAACTATAAGTGTAACCCAAAGCCTTTCGATATAGAATTAATAGCTTGAATGATGGGCTACATATAGAATAAAAACAATATAGAATATATAACAGCTAGCTCTCGCCGCTAGGTAAATACGTCGTGATGGAATCACGTGTTTCGTGACGGAATCACGCTTTTTGAAATGTTGATCTTTCCATTAACCTATATTTCTACAGAAAGTTAACAGTAATCCACCAGAACTAAGAAATCAATAACATATATAGCAAAACATTCAGGAAAAACATTTGAACTCAACTATCTGATAACGTAGAAGTTAAATTATGAAAGCATGGATTTAGTAGTTTTCTGACTCTCAACCAAGAAGGTGAACCGTTACGTGGACAGGTCGATATATAACATCGAATTCAATGCATATGTTATTTAACACACAGAGACTCTTTCCATTTTCATCATTTTATTCCATTTGAAAATATTACTAATTACATGATTTATTTTATTTGAACTAAATATGTTTTCGTCGGCAAACTTTACTAACGAGGGAACCTCCCGAGGTGTCCAACGAGTTTAGAGCCCATCTTTTGGCTACAAATAGATCTCGATGAAGTATGAAAAACCTCAAA
>JAJEKB010020331.1:0-40399 GCA_022393335.1 Macrotrachela quadricornifera | reverse complement strand
TTTTAAGCTCGTTCATACAATCAACCAAAATTTTGTTCAACACCTGTGTGGAATCGCAAGGGAATCACTTTTGCTAATCAAATGATACTTGGTTCAGATCCTTCTACAATTTTCATCAATCAGAACAATTCAATCTATACTATTAATAAAGAAAAACAACAAATTTTAGTTTGGTATGAAAATGATATAGATCCAACGTTAATTATTTCTACCAAATTTTATTATTCATCTTCTCTTTTTGTTACATTAAATGGAGATATTTATATTGATAATGGTGAGAAAAACAATCGAGTAGAAAAATGGATACGAAATACAAATCAATATTCGTCTGTTTTGTTTGTTTATTCATCATGCAAAAGCTTCTTTGTCGGTGTGAATGATAATTTATATTGTTCAATGTCTAAATATCATCATGTTTTAAAAGCAACCTTGAATGATCGTAGTGTGGCACCGGCTATGATAGCTGGAACAGGCATTCTCGGATCCGCTTCAGATCAACTTAATCATCCTCTTGGAGTTTTTGTTAATACAAATCTCAATTTATATGTGGCAGATTGTGGAAATGATCGAGTTCAATTATTTCGATCTGAAGAACTATATGGCAAGACACTTGTGGGCGGTGCATTGGCACAATACACAATATCACTTTCATGTCCAACTGGAATTACATTGGATGTTCAAAATTATTTATTTATTGTCGATTCGAATAATCATCGCGTCATTCGAACAGGACCAAATGGTATTCATTGTGTTGTAGGATGTGATGGAATTAGTTTCAAATCCACTGAATTGTTTTTTCCATCTACTATTAGTTTTGATCGATTTGGAAATATGTTTGTTGTTGATAAAGGAAATAATCGAATACAAAAGTTTCAATATTCACCAAATTCATGCGGTAAGTTTAATTGAAAATCGATAATTCTCATTTTCGGAACAAATAGTTGACAAAAAAAGTAACAAGAAATACTATGCATTGATTGTTGATGCAAAACGCAGTGAATTTTAGTTAATTTTGATTTCTATTGAATAGATATGGCATCAGTTATTCGATGGACGAATTCATCAACATTGACTGAGAACAGTCAGATGTATTCTCAAGATTGTAATTTAGAAAGCTTCTACTATGAAGCATTTGAATTAAAAGTGCCCGAAAATCGTTATTATACAATATGGAGTAGTGGTAAAATCGATACATATGGTTATATCTATGAAAATAATTTTGATTCACTTAATCCTACCGAAAATCTTCTTATCAAAAACGATGATGGAAAATCTAATGATCAATTCAAATTGGAAATTCCACTTTATGATGATACAATATACATACTAGTTGTAACAACGTATTTTCCAATGCATACTGGTGACATTACGATTAATATGTTGGGCTTGAAAAATGTTACTGTCAAACGCCTCAGTAAGTAAATACATTTTTCTAGTAAAATCTGACAGAACTACAAAGAAATTATTTATCTATCACTTTCCTTAGAAAATTCTCAATTGAGATTGGGTTCATCGTATTTTTTTTAAAAATAATATTGACATAGATCTATATAAATGTATATTTTCATTGTAATTGAATAGCTACAATAGTCAATATTCAAGCCAATTATTCATCTGAATTGACAATAAATAATCCAAGATATTGTCGTGATTATAAAAAACCAAATTATTATTATGAAACATTACAAATTAATGTTATGAAAACAGATTCATATGTTATATGGAGTGAAAGTAAAATAGATACATATGGTTATATATACAAAGATGATTTTGATCCATTACAACCATTTGCTAATTTACTTGTTCAACATAGTGGTAAATGTAATCAAGGACAATTAAAATTCATTATTAATCTTCAAGCAAATACAAAATATATTTTGGTTGTAACAACATATTATCCAAATGCAACAGGAAACTTTAACATCTCTATCTCTGGTCAAAACAATGTCACTCTCAATCATTTCGGTATCGTACAGACTTCTTCAAACGAATTTTAATTGATGTTTTATTAATATTTTAGATTCGAAACAACATAGTTGTTCAATTGGAGATCGATGTCATTTCTATACTACAACTATTGGTTTACCTCTTGATGATATTTTACGTGGTGAAGTTCAATTAAATAGAACATTATCTAATCAATCATTTTCAACTCAACTAAGTGCAGCTTTAACAATTATTATGTTTATTGCAGGATTGATTAATAGTATTTTTTCATATTTTACATTTAAAAGCAAAGAAGTACAACAAGTTGGATGTGGATTATATCTATTTGCCTCGTCAATTACTTCTCTGTTAACAATGAGTATGTTTGTTGTCAATTTTTGGTTTGTTGTTCTCACTCAAATCAATGTTTCGACCAATCATTCAATTCTTCTTGGAGGTTGTATCATTATTGAACCTATTTTAAAACTTTTTCTCTATTTTGATACATGGTTAAATGCTTGTGTTGCCATTGAAAGAACAGTACAAGTTCTCAAAGGAGTTCATTTTGATAAAAAGAAGAGCAAATGTATGGCTCAATGGATTATTTTCATTTTACCATTTTGTATCATGGCCAGTCTTATTCATGAGCCTTTACATCGAAAAATGTTTGAATATAAAACTGAAACGAACAAAGTTTATGCCAATAAAACTGATGGCATCACAAGAGATGTAGTCAACATTGAAAAAAACAAAACATCAATCGAAACAATCTATCAAAGTACAATCAATCGACATGTTTGGTGTGTCATTCGTTATTCTTCTTCTTCTGTTCAAAATTATAATACAGCTATTCTATTTTTTCATCTTGTTGCTCCATTTGTGGCTAATTTATTCTCGGCTTTATTCATTATTTTTGGAGCTGCTCGACAACGATCGATGACACAAACTGATCAAACATTCAAAGAACATGTTCATCAACAATTCAGTCAACATAAACAATTGATCATTAGTCCTATCGCATTACTTCTTTTATCAATGCCTCGTTTGATTATTTCAGCACTACCAGGATGTGTGAGAACATCGAATAATTTATGGTTGTATCTCACTGCTTATTTCTTTTCCTTCACACCATCGATACTGATCTTTATGATCTTTGTCATGCCTTCAGAGTTGTACATGAAAACATTTAAAAAATCTCTTAGTACTTGGCGACGTCGAACTCATCTATAATTCTAAATGGTCTATTACTTATCGAATTCTGAACTTTTATTACATAAATCTAATGACTATTGTGTGGTTGACTCGGATGATTTATCCGATAGTAGACTAACTAACTATCAGAGATAAACTCAAATGAAAAAGCATATTGATTATTCTGAATATTTATACACTAGGGGTCAAATTGTTTTTCTTTCCCTTTGTGCGTATACTTCATTTATTTCTTAATCTATTATGTATATAATAAGAAAGGCTGAAATACGGTGCATCTTCTAGTGTATTTAGCTTGCATATCAAATACAGTTTAAAATATAAAAGAACGTATCATAAGAAAAAATAACATTTTTTTTACTACAATACAAATAAGATAAATATTGTCGATCTGTAATTAATTGATTGCTGACGATAATGTATCAGTGATCCATGGACTTATTATCTCCTGCCTAACATCTTTAATTTTTCGATAATTTACGACCTTCAGGAGTCAGTGTCATGCATGCAATTGATTGAGATCCATTGACAGTACCAATACACCAATAGAATCCAGTACTTTGACACAATTTCTCCACTGGCTCCTTATATCTCTAAAGACGTACAGGTACCAAAACCCACTAATTCAAGATTATGGTCAAACGAAACAAATATTTTCATCGCACTCCCCACACTATCCTCAAAATAGGAGCAGACAGAGTCAAAAAAATTTTCAAAATTTTCCTTTCAAACGTTTTCGAGCGAATTAAAATGGTACCATTCGATAGAGAATTTAATCCTCTATCGAATATCAAAATCAAGAATAATGTTTCTGGAAATGTTTATGTCTGTTGAACGATTGTTGGACAGTGGTGTGTCTTCGTAGAATTTAATTAAGAACCGTAAAAAATTGTTTGATTTATTTATCTTAGATTAGATTAAGTTGCATATAAATAACATTAAAATATTTCTGAAAGAATTACAGGAATATTCTAGAGATGCGAATATAAAATGTTTTATGGCTTAATTGATAGTTTATAATAATAAAATTGTTCTATATATATATATATTCTGTCAAGACAATGATTAAGATTAACATTGACGTCATAGAGTTTTATTTTTATTTATAGATGAAAGAAAAATAATTAATGTTTATATTGAGAAAGTTTTACGTTAAGCTCTTGTTACAACTCTTGATGGTTGAATTGGAATAACTCGATTGAATGTATAACAAAATAATATATGATTTTTTATTGATCGACGAAATCGATTTGATGAAATTAAAAAAGTGTAACAACTTCCCTAAAATATAATTAGAAAAATATTTCTTAAGTCAATTTAAGAAAAAAAAATAAACATACAGAATAATAGAAATAAGCTAAAAGACTAAGAATTGTTGCAACAAAATTTTCAATGATTATTCGATTTTCATCTTTACTAATTCCACTTGTAATTAAATTATAAGCACTATAAAAACCATATGGAGATATACAAATAATAATTAATGCAACTTGAATTAATGCCATTCGTGTTAATTGACGATCAGCATGTTGTTCAGCAAGAACTATTGTTTGACGAATATTACGATATGTTAACCATCCAAATATAATCATTACTATAACAGGAATTGCAGATATTAAAACAAGAATACATATTGGAATGTATGCAGCATATAATGAATTTGTACATATACATCTATTGCTGGTCGACGATATATCATAAAACACAATACAAGGTATTCCATGAAGACACCAAACTATTATAACAATACACATTATTTTATATGCCCATTCTATTTTGCTACAACGACGAAGATAAGCATTTTGTGATGTTAACAAAAATTGATCAATTGTAGCTAAACATGAACATGATAATGTAATTAAACTTATTGTTACAAGAGAAAATTGTCGAATTTTACACCAAACTGGTGTTATTCTAGCTAAATCAATTCCATAACCAACATTGATTATACGAGTACCAACATTAATTAATAAATAAATAATATTATTTATTGAACCAACAAGAAAATAAAATGAACAAGGTGTTGTACGATAAATACGCATACTTGAAAATATAAAAATATTCAATCCATTACCAATTACACCTGATATAAGAGCAAAAAATCCACCATAAATCGATAATTGTTGACCAATATGTGTTAATGACATGATTAATAACAAAACTCCAAATGAGATTTATTTTATCTATAAAAGATTCAACATGATATATCATAAATAATTTTCTTATTAAAAATTAAAATATCTTCATTTCAATTCAATTAATGAAACAATTTTACTTCCTTTTTTAAATAAGAAAAATAAATTTGAATCATTCTATAAAGAGGCTTAACTTGTCAACTAACAATATAGATGTTTGTACTGTTCGCAAGAAAAATATCACATATTCGGGTCGAATGAACATTCTCAACTTTAAACTAACAAGATTAGAATATTATCTGCCATTGGCTTGTCTAGAGAGAGAGATTTTAATTTAGATATGAAAAGCAATCAAGAAAGAATCTTTTCCGTATTTATTTCCGGAGATACATTTTATTTGCCTTTTATTTCCATGAGTTTTTGTGATAAGTTCATACGAAATTACGCCAAAATGTAGCTCAAATCCGTCTGAATTTGTGCTAAAATATTTAAATCATGAGTCTTGTTCTCCAATTCTTTTCTCTGACGCTTTGATATTAAAGTATGACAATTTTAGCTACATTTTGGCTGAACTTATCACAAAAACTTATAGAAATAGACGACAAATAAAATGCATCTCCAGAAAGAAAAACGGAAAAAATTCTTTACGACATCTCCAAACTTGCTCTTTCTAATGGCGAAAACGTGACCTCTATTGCTTGAGTCGTTGACACTTTTAAAAAAATCCAACATTAATAACCACACTCTCAAGATTGTTTTCGCCCCGTCCCTCCCTGGTCGCGACAGCTCTGAGTATATTAATTCAGACTAGAATAATGAAACTGAAATCAAAATCATGATATTAGAAAGCAAATAAAAAGAAGTTTTCTTCGATAGAACCCATAACCATTCTCGTTTTGCAGTGAGCTACTGGAGAACCGTTGGCTTATAAACCTAATGAATAATGAGACATATACATATAAAATTAACTTATTACAAAAGTACGATAAACATAGGTGGCATCAACATATTCTCGTCAGCTCAACACAGAGAAAGAAAATTGATGTTTTAATCTATTTTTATAGTAATAAGGATGAATCATTCAGAATAGCAGTCGGAATCTCATCTTGGTCTTTCAAGGAAATTTTGTAAATTGTTTTGATAATGTATTCATTTTCTTCTTATTTCTGTAATAAGTTAACTTTATATATATATGTCTCATTATTCATTAGGTTTGTAAGCTAAATATTCTATTCATAAGCCAACAACTCTCTAGTAGCCCACTGAAAAACAAGAATGATTATGGCTTCTATCGAACAAAACTTCTTTTTATTTGCTTTTTGATATCAATTTCATTATTCTAATCTGAAGAAATATACTTCAACAAAACACACGTATTTTGCTGAGCATCATTAGATACGGACCACAAAAATAATATGTGTTATAAGAAGATAACTATAGTACATCATAGAAATCTAAAAAATATCGAACATATTACGATTTTCACATAAAATATATCGAAATATACTCTAACTAGAGTGTAGAATACAGAAGAGATCTATGAGAAAAGTGAATAATCTTGAGATTTGCATAATTAATTTTAAAGAAAATAATAATTACCAAGACTTTAAACGAGATGTTACAAAAGTAGTATTTTACATACTTGAGTAATTAAACACAAGTATAAAGATATTGGATTTGAAATGTCACTAATCCATCACAAATCAAATATAGATAGTAACATCAAGTACTGATCTCCATGGTATGATGTCCAATGTTAATGCTGTTAATTTGATCTAAGTAAATATCATATTCATATTGTTCAGTTTATTTTCATTAATATATTTCATCTTTGTTTTGTTTTTATGTTTACAACATTTTGTTTAAAGTCTTGGTAATTGGTTGAAAATGATTGTTTAAGATTGAAAATATCCACTCTTATAGAAAAATTTTCTTTAAAAAGAAGAGATGTAGTTTTACAAAGTAAATATTAAAATCAAAGGTTTGGCACACATTAAAAATAGAGAAAAAAAATTTCTTTCCCAAGGTGGTCTATAATTATGATGCAGCTGTTTTTCAGTTTTTTCTAATTATTTCTTCACATGACAATGAACGAAAGAGAAAGATTTGTGTAGTCTATAGTATTTAAGTAGCCTAATATCCAGATATCAGTAATGGCTGAATATCATTTTTTAGTAAGATAAAAGAAGGAGTTTTTGCATGTGAACATAGGGAGGTCCATAATTTTGACAAACCCCTCTATCTATAAAGAATTTCTCCTTTTTTTTTGCTTTTTAAAAATGATTTTTATGTTCATTACATATTAACCCTTTAACGAGCGATGGGGCAAAGATGTCCCACCGTTTCTTTTCATTTACAAAAGTCATTTCCCTAATGTTATTCAAATTTTGTTTACAATCTTTGATATAGAGCTATATGCTTACTCTCCTTAGAAACTTGCATAACTTTTTATCGTATATTAAACTGATACACGGAACGCTATTTTATAATTATTCTCATGTAAATCATTGTAAATGAACATTTAACATGTTCATTTCTCCAATATTGCTGATCTAAGCCTCATGCATAATAATCTTGATCATGGTCTATATGATTGCATTACCAGAATTGACCATCTGTTAAAGGATTAATAAATAGATTACAATTAGTTGATGAATAACGCAATAAAATAAAATGAATGGGTTTTTTTGGATTATGTCTACTTATCTATCTGGTTAATTTTCTATATAATTTTATTTTTATTGATCCATCATATAAAATTTATTCAAATCATTTTTATTAAATAGAATAAAAACAAAAATCTGATCACCCTTAGAGTTCTACAGTAAATGTATTTTTCATTATTTAAAATTTCTTTTTTTCACAAATAAAACTTTAAATTGAACAGTAAAGATATGGAAATAAATATATAGGTATACCGATAAATGATTTACTTCAATTAGGATTTTTATTGTTCTTAAATATAATAGAATAAATAAAGAAAACGTTTTTTTTCTCTGATAAATAGTCGATATAATAATGTAATATAGTGATAATATACTATTCTCTTCTCATTAGCAATATTTTAACATGACATATTATTAGAAAATGATGATGAGATATGGAAAGATTTATGAAAAAACTTTTTTTCTTTATCTTTATCTTATAAGCATAACGTAACACTCATAACTTTGATTATGTTCATTTTTCCAGAAATATTATTTATGACAATATTCAGAATTGTTTCATTATCCTATTAAGTATTTAGAATACTATTTTTGCAAAAAAAAAGCACGTCATTTACATTTGAATGACGCGTTTGATCATCTTAAATTATGTATGAGTGCACTCAATAATATGAGCAGTCATAGAGTATTGATTTATCTATATATATATGAATAAGAAAGTTTGTTTATTTATTCTTCATATATTTGGACACGATACGAGCAAATACAATGAAATTTTGCACAGAATACTCCCTTTCGACCGGAGAAAGGTCAGAAGGTAGTTTTCAATCCAAAATTATCATTTGAGGATGTGTGTGCCCTTTCATATTATTGGATATACTACAGTAAATGTCTTTTCCAGAAAATTTGTGCGTATGATTGTTTGCTCAATTATTCAAGAACGAAAGTATATAAAAACGTGTGCTTTTTGCCATTGCACAAACGAATGAAGAAGGCAAAAAATGAGAGAAAATTCCATTGCTCACAACTCATAATCTATATACATGAAGAAGTTGTGTCTGTCTGTCTGTTTTTTTCCCAATCTTTTAAAAACTTCAGAGCACTTACTGACATTGCTAGGATATTTACCTGTTAATGTCATTCTTTTACACTGAATGTTGGTATAAAGTATGGGAACACACATTAGTTAAGGGAAAGACACTCATATTCCCACATTATTCGCTGAATTATTCGATTTAGAAATGAATGTAAATGTATGCACGGCGGGATATGTAGTATTGATAGATGACAAGGTCTTCAGGAAGCCATCGATATGTCTTCTGTCGTTTTCTGACATGGTAAATTTCCAGCGTGGAGATTTCTCGAACACCGTCGAGTACTACCGCTAGTCCACTAGAAATCAGAGACTGAAACTGAATTGAGTCGAGTTAACGTGAATTTTTTTGACTCATTCCGATCTCTGTTAGAAATGCTACATGACCTACTACTTTCTAGACTTATAACATGTTTACCTTTATTATTTTTATTACTCTTTAGGTTTTTTCAATGAGCTATATACCATGATTCTAATCGAAATTTTTTGATCGATTATAATCTGATTTTTTCCTATACCTTTTTTACATTGGTAACAGACTATAAATACGTATGTTATTTTAGCAGATGGAATTATAATAAAAATTATTTTCTGTTAAATGAAAGCAATTCTTATAAGAATTTTTCACCAATCATTTACTTTTTAATATGCAGAGGTGTTCAATTTTTAGTTATGGGAGTTTCTCTGCTTTAGAAAATGAGGAAAGAGTGGATGATACAACTTTAGAAGTCCTTATCCTCTTCTTCAAAATCGAACGTTTAGTCCGAATTTGAATGATTCACCAGTGACTATTTGAAGAAGAATCAATATTCAGCTCGTTCTATTTGTATGCTTAGGAAAAAAAATCATGCGAGCACGATGAATAGATCAAAGAGAGATGGAGCAACTGGATATTCTGTTTCAACCCTTGGGCTTCTCATGCCGCAGCAGTAATTGGAACGAGTAATCAGACGTGAGAGTGACATAAAAGAGTACGACAGCTACGCTACCCTTTGTACCTCTATTAACACCGATAACATCATCGAAGATGACGGTTAGCGTGAGAATCATAATGTCAGTAGTAATATTGGTAGGCTATTTAGAGAAGGTGGTAATAGTTCAGCAGGTCCAACATCGGCTCCAGCTTATTTGAACTTGTGAGGCTTGGACAATGATTTCGCTGTGTTCATTATAGAGTTCTTACAATCTTATGAAGATTTTTGAAGTTTTAATGTTAAATTTTAAGTTTTTAATGTTTGATTTTTCTCGATACTGATAAAGTTAAACAGGATTGTAGCAAAAACTAATCAATAAACTATCCAAAAAAAAAGTCTTAAACAAGAATTGATATAAAAATAGTAAAACTTTTAAATCCATTATTTCTTTCTCGATTACAGTAATCCATAAGTTTCAATCAAAAATAGATAGAATGCTGATTTAAAACGAAGTGACGAAGCGATTCAAGAACAACAACAGCAACGTAACATCATCATAAAATTAAAAAGTACGTATAGATACAGATTCAACAGACCATTTCATTCCTTCCTTTTTTTTCTTTGTGATATTTGAAAGGTGAAAATCAGAATTTACATAATGATATAGAAGTCAAACAATTACAGATGCACGTTATTAAGTAAGAATTAACGAATACGACGACAGAATTAAATGGAATTAACGACAAAACCACCAGCTATGTTCAAGAAAAGACTGAAGCATATTGCATTGATTGCTATCAAAACCAAAATGTTACGATACGTTCTCGCGTACAAGCTCAAGATAGTATTGTGCAAAATCTTCATCGAAAAATGGATCAACTGATTGTACATGACAAAAAACTGTTCGGCAATGTGCAACATCTCAAAGATAAATTGAACGCCAAGTCACAAGAAATTCAAAAAAATCAGGAATCTATTGACCAAATTAGCAAAGAAATAGGTAGCATACAAGATCAACAAAAACAAAGTAATCAAATAATTATTGATTCGAGGAAAGAATTAGTATCCACTAAACAAAAACTTGACACAACCGATCAGGAGATCGTCAAAATGGAACAGAAATATCTTCATCGATCAACGGACACTTTTATTGGCAATGAACAAGCAAAAACCAATATTATTGAATGATTGAAAAAGTTGTGAACGTAAACAAGAATATGAACAAAAAGCAATTGCGATCGTTAAAAATGAGAAGAGGTAAAAATTCAAAATCGGACGAGGATGAACAATGAACCAACCAAACAACAGAGACATCTCTAGAATGACTTAGGATGAGGGTAAGGATAGCTACCATAATATTAGGTGTATCGGAATTGCTGAATAAATTTTATCAACTTCAAAAGATATAAATCTAAAGAATCAATAAATAATACAAGATGAATTTTATTTTTTTGTGTCGCCTTTATTAAAACAAAATGAAAAACTCTTCAATTTAAAAAGAACAATTATGAAAAGATGAAAAAGAATAAATTTACATAGAATGAGAAGAGGATGGAAAATCTTCAGTGGAAATGAATTCTTTTGTAAAGTAACAGGATAATGAATTATAGATATTCGAACAAGTTCTAGTCAACGATTTGATCTCAAAGATAAACGAGGACGAAGGATAAAGATGAGAAAATGAAAACTATGGTGTTTAATATGATCTCACACTGTTAATTTTGGTTTGTCAAGCAAGAATGTTCAATGAATAGGATAAGATTATATATGCAAGAGAAAACTAAGAGGATTTGATAAAAACAAAATTTTGTTGAAATTGCATTCATCAAAATAGGGAGTCCAAATTCAATTCGATTGCACTTTCAACGACCAATCAAGTATTTGGTAGAAAAACAATGAAAGGATACGTGTACTTTATGTGCACGGACGTATTTTTTGCACGTGTATGCCGTTCTTTTTTTTTACCTGTTTTTTTCTCTCTGTCAATACAATGATAAAGCGCACAAGGTTACTATCGTTTGTGATATAAAAACGAGAACAGTCTCTTTCTTTTTTGTTACTTATTTTAGAGAAAGTTCAAAAAGATAATACAACTCAACTGTCGTCGTAATCATCTTTGCGAAGAAAACAAATTCGATGGCTACTAGTACGAATGAGAACAAGTTAGATGCGTGTTGTTTGACTGAATACCGTCCATTACCTGGCACTCCAAAAGGACAAATAATTAAAGTTGCTGACCTCGATACGTACTTTATTGCGGGAAAAGATCAAGCATCAAAAGAAAAAGTTATTGTCTTGCTCACTGATATATTCGGTAAGTTTTATTTTCATCATTACAATTTATGAACATATCAATTAGGTATGGTAAAGAATCCACGTATTATTGCTGATGAATTGTCGGAAAAAAGTGGTTTTGATGTTTATGTACCAGACATATTGAATAGTGATCCAATTCCCTCCTCATTTATGCAATATTTGCCTGAAGTGCCTGGAGACAAATCGTCGATTGGTGCAAAAGTGAGTAGTAATTGTTCCTAGATGATTTCAGAATTTTTTTTTTTCGTTTTTTATGTAGCTTACCTATACAGGAAAAGTCGTGACATGGCTAGGACCATGGATAATTCGCCATCGTCAAGCTGTTACTCTTCCCATTGTTGAGAAGTTTTTCAAGGTAATTGATCGGACCATTGTTTTTCTTCAAATTGCATGAGATTTGTTCTAGACTCTTCGCACAGAAAAAGGTGCAACTCGAATCCAAGCAGTTGGTTATTGTTTTGGCGGTCTTTATGCAATGTTAGTTGGCGGACCACTTCATCTTGTTGATGCCATCGTTGGTTGCCATATCTCAATGACGAATAAAACTCATTTTGAACAATTGGAAGTACCAGCCGCTTTCGCTTGTGCAGAAGAAGATAGTTACTTTTCGGATTCTCTTCGAGATGAAGCACAAAAGATCCTCGCTCATAAGACCGAAATACCAAGTAAATTCTTGTTGACCAAAGGAACAACTCATGGTTTTGCCTCTCGACCAAATCCAGACAACCCTGTCGTCATGGAAGGACACAAACAAGCTAATGACTTAATTGCAGAATGGGCGAAAACTCATCTATAATTATCATAATACCTCACATTTGTTTCTATTCACTTTTTTTTACTTTGATTACCTTTATGAACCAACATTCTTATTCTCCGACTAAAAGAGAAGATTATATTTTTTTTTCTTCTTTTATCCTTTATAAACAAAAGCAACACATGCGGGAGTGGGTGGGTGTGAGGGTGAGTCTAGCTGTCATGATCCAGATTTCGTCCTTGCTTAAGGGACTCCTCAGATGGCTTAAGACTTAGTTTGAATTTAAGATAAAATCTATTCAAATCAATTTACATTCTTACTGTAGATATAATATATTATTTTCAATAATAGTAATTAAATGTAAAGATATTTGATGTTTCAGTTGTGTTCTTTAATTTGCATATGAAGTATTGGATTCTAATTTGTAGTGTACGAATTGGGTATGATTTACAGAGTTAATTATTGATGCCACATAAATCAAAGATAGTTTAATTCTATTTATGGTGGTTAGTGTTACATGAGACGATTGATGCACTTAAACTGTCTTTTATTGGACGTGAATTTGTTTTTTTTTGGTACAGTCAATTATCTATGATTTTAGTGATCCACGAGAGTTGAATTCTTTATTCTTGGTATTGGACGAAATAAGAGTAATAATTGTTTGATATTTGATATATATATATATATTGTGGATGATGAATGAATGATGTCATCAGAGACCTATTAGAAAAATATAGGGTAAAATAGGAGTCACTTACTCGTTTTTATACTTGATGTTGAAAATAAATGTAATGAATGATGCGGACCCTTTTCATATGCATTTCTTATCAGAAAAGCGTAGGTATTGCCAGTGTGTCCGTCCGACCGTTTACACGATAACTCTTCACAATTACATTCGATTGAGCTGAAATTTTGTGTACACAATTGTCTCATCAATATCTCGGTCAAGAAATGACTGAGTTATCGAAAAAATTGTCATTATTCACCAGACCATCCCTGAGGGAGGTACAGGAATTTTTTCAAAAAATTTTTTTTCTCAGAATTATTCCCAACATATATGAATCGACTCAGTTTTTAACGCTAATTTCGAATATGATATTAATTTTGAATCGATTCGTCGTCTTTTAAGTGAAAGCTACTTAAACAGGGCCCCAAAATACACAAAATCTATATCTTGAGGTCAGTGTGCCTAAATATGTCTCCGGTGACTAGCGGTTTTGGGCTGTTCTATATGCATGGTTTTGTCGCTACTAATAAGAGTTATCAAATGGAACAAATTCCGAACTCAATAGCTATTTATATTGAGGGAGATTATTATGAAAACTAGCTATACCCTGTGCAAATTCCACAGTTTTTTAATTTTCTTTAAAGCAAAGATTTATCATAATCAAAATAAAACTTCAACTATCATATACCATTAGATAGAGAATTTCCTGGACTGCAAAGTGACACTAAGTTATAGGGGTATATAGGTTGCGGACAAGATTTTCTCTGTAGGACAGTGTCGAAAAACTATGAAAAAGCCATATACCTTAATAGGGTGTCTGTGCGATATTCGCTTGTTCTCAATAGAGTCAACAATATTTTTATGTACTCGAAAAGTGAAGTTCACGATAGATTGATTTTGATCAATCTGTCTAAAAAAAGCTCATCATTGAGCGCACTAAGAAACTGTCCCTTAGGCTGTGCGGATGGCTTCTTTTTTGCCAGATAAGACGTGATGAGAAGTTGGTTCCGAAGACTTTATTTATCTGCATAAATAAAAATTTTCTCTCTTAATTAAAGCTTGTTTCAGATTATATACATATGTTAATTAAGTCAAAACATGGTAGAGGTTGTTGAGGGTTATCTTGAAAAGGTAAAAGAGGATCATAGTGAGTACCGTTGTAATAAATACAAAATCCTAACTTATTCATAAATAAATTCACCGTTTTCTGAATAAAATAAACAAAAACTAAAGAAAATCAAAGCAAGAATTATTCTGTATAGTGAATATTTTTTCTAATCAATAATGATTTACAGACTCAGAACTTAGCTAGACTAGATGATCAACTTAAAATTTTCAGATCCCGGACCCGACGGGCTCTATTCGACACATTCTTGGATAACTCATCTGTCTTATTCAAATCAATCTTAGTTGATTGATCGATGTTTACTCATGTAAATATTTTTTTGCTAAAAACGCGTCTAAATGGCAGTTGGAGTGTGCTACACGTATAGACGCAGTCTAGATGAAATATTTTTAAACGTGATTCAGATTTGACTACGAGCAGACACTATTTAATTTCAAACGTGTGTCCACTCAAACATTTCTCTTGTCTAGATACGGTTCTAAGAGAATACTGAATTTTATCTGTATAAAACATTCTAGTTTATACAAATTTTTATTTTTTTCCTAATAAATTTCTTAGGTTCAGTTAGAATGACATGTATTTTTTTCTTTTACTAATCATAATCTATATCAATCTTTTTTATTATTGGAATCGTAATGGTAGTTGATTTTAATTTTACTTAAGTTTTAGAAAATGAAAATGATAATTATATTACATAGAAGTGTCAAAACGTTCTGGCAACAGCACTTTAAAGCTTTACCCTGATTGGTTTTATTCTTCATGATGGCCTATTCTAGTAGCGACGTCTGTTGTGTATTAAAATATCAACAAAAAATTTCACAAGAGTCTATTATAACAAATTTTTTTAAACACTTTTGTTTTCAGATCGATAAACTGTGTTCACGTTCATGTGTAAAGACTTGTTTGTTATCCGGTTTAGCTGCTACATAAACGCATGATGAATTAACTGCTGTTTATGGACAAAGTGTTGTTTCATATCGTACAGTTCTTTATTGGGTTCATTAATTTTCAAGTGGACGGGAGTCATTAGAAGTTAATCCTCAAAATAGTGGTTCGTTATCCGTCATTACTCAACAAATAATTGATGCTGTTAAAAGTCTGGTAAATGCGAGCTACATATTAGTAGTGGTATATTGTTGCCATGTCAGATCTAATCTATAACATGTATTATCACGATGAATATTTCAAACAAAATGTGCATCTTGACAATGGAAAAATGTGTATGCATAATACTAATCTTAATCTTATATATATTCAAGAAGCTACACCCAAAATTATGGTTCACCTACCATACCCGCCTGACTTTAGTTCTTCAATTCAATAGCTATTCAAGAACATCGAAGAATATTCCAGACGGAAATTGAAAGGATAAAACTTTGCATTGAGCATTTACTGTAAACCGTTTAGAAAAATGTTTTTCTATGAATAAATATTTGAAACCGACAACTTTTTGGCTGTTCTATGTGTATAGATGATTTAACTTGATGACGCATTTATTATATACTTTAAGTAATATTCTTTGACAGTCTGATTAAGTCTTGTACATAATTAATTTTTCATCGTTTTTCAGCATATTGTAAACAATTCGTTGAGTAAGAATCACTTAATAATGTTATAAAAACTATCTTAGGTAACAGTCGAAAAGCTAAAAGCACTTTAGACAACTAGTGCCAGAAAAGTTACCGTTGACACCAAATATAGTATAGCAAGAGTTACTATAGATATTTCTCTCCGAAAATACTCAAAACGTTGCTTATGGTACTCACGATGGTCACCAAAAAGTTACATTTGGTACCTCCGAGTAGCCTTCAAAACATTACTCATGATACCTCCAGATAGTCTTCAAAATGTTGCATTTAGTGCCCCTGACTATGCATCCGAGATTTACTCTTGACACCTCAGTTAGTCTCCAGAGAGTTACACTTGATACTCAAGATAGTTTCATAGCATTCACTCTTACAAACTCCCAGACAGAGCTTTAAAAATTACATTTGCTATGGCTCGATATTCCTCAAGTCGTTATTGATGGTACCTCCAGATAGTGTTCCAAAAGCTGCTGTTAGTACTCTTAGATAGCTCTCAAAAAAAATATTGGTACGTTATAAGGCATAGGCTGCAGTTGATTGGTAAAATATGAACTGATGTGAAGTGAGGCCAAAACTTCGACTTTGCGCAGGTTTGAGTCACTTTTTTAACATGTTTATTATTGAAAACTAGGCTGATTTCTAGGAAATATTTTATGTGATTGGCCACGTTTTAGTACTAAAGAGGTCTGATCGAGGTGAAATATAGATTGTTTAATAAAGTCTTAGACTGACTGGAATGAAATCATATTTTGATTCTGGCGTCAATTTTTTCCTCTAAACATGTGTCGACTGTATCTATTCTCCATCGTGTATCTATTCACATTCCAGAATGATCTTTATCAATATCAAATGAATAGTCGTTCCTCCATAAATATAATCCAAGAAAAAAGTTAAATCTTTCGAATAAGCTTAATTACACTTATGAACAAAACGATGATGAGCCAACGATTCCTTTTTTTCACCCGACTTTCATTAGTGCTTATCGGGTGAATTCGAGTTTGTAGAAAATTTCGCCGTAGATGGTGCATGCACTTGTCATACACTTAAAACATCAGATGAATACCAAAAACAACTGTTAATAAATATATGTTAGCTGAAAATAGAGCAATATTTGTTCTTTTATTTAACCTAAGTACCTACAAGATATCGTGTTTTATGAAATATATTTAATATAAATATTAAAATGAATGTCTAGAAAACTAACAATCATTATATTAACGCAAAGTTTAACGTCTTGTTGGTTAGTCAGGAAAATGCTTTTTTAGTTTCTCTACAGAAAAAGAAAGCGAGTTGTTATGAAATATATTTATATTGTTTGAAAATTATGTCCCTACATAGAAACGGACATATCTTGCAATTCTGTATCACCTCTATCTCGTTGATTGTGCTTCCTACAAAACTGACACATAATCAATTGTCCAGCTTTTGTAGTTCCAAATTCTTCCATATAATCATCTGATGGTAATACATAAATAAAAAATGTAATAGCCTGTGGAACGAACACAAACAAATTTAGGGCGATATGTAAATGTAAAAGCTTGTACTCTGATGATTCAATACAATGGTATATTAAATGTGCAAATATAAAATGTGGTAAACAGCACACGATAATCAATAGAGGCGGGATCAAATGACAGCGTTGTTTTCGAAGCTCATTATACCATAACATACGTCGTGGTCTATTTCGATTTCCAGGGGCATGTTTTAAACGATCTATTCGCCATAGTTCAAGTAAAATACACACAAGATGAATCAAACATGGAATAGCTAAATGTAATGTAGATAACCAATCATCGAGAGTATTCAACCATTCTTTATCAGATTTAAATGAACATATAAAACGATTAGGTTGAACAGGATCTACTAATGCTTGTCGTCCAACTATTTCATGAACATGTGTCAAAGCGACGATAATAAACATAATAAAACTAATAATTAGTGTTCGTCTTCGTGCAGTATTGTTTATAACCTCAATAAATACTAGATGAAACAATGTTCGTTCAATTATAATCGATGCACTCAACCATAATCCTAAGTGAATGAACATTGTACTAAAAACTGGTGCAATATTGCATGAATAAAATTTGTAACTAGCAGATGAATATCCATCATATAACATTAATATAACACGTGATTGTAATTCCAATCCAACAATGATAGCATACAAACAATATAATGTCAAAAAGATACTATTATTACCGAGAATTTTCGTTTTTTCTACATTAATTTTAACTTGTGATAAAAATGTTTGCAAGCTAAGGGTATTACTAATCAATGATATTAAGACAAAAAAACTTACAACAACCACGAATACAATTCTTTTCGTGTTTCTTTCTTGTTCATTTTGACCACTACGAATATCAGTTAACATTGATGATGTAAGAGATAATGGAATTATATTATTCTTAAATTCACATTGATCACCCGTAAAACATTTTTGACATTGACAATTATAAGTGATTGTTGCATTTGTATTATTAACCGCATAACATTGACCATTATTATGACAAATATTATTTGGACATTCATCCTGTGCCAATACAGAGATGACCAGAAGAGAAAAAAAATACCAGAATACCATCATATTGATTCTTTAATATTTGTATTAATTTAAAACGAATGAAACTAAATCAAATATCCGTATATTAACAAAAGGTAATTTGATCACATTATTTTTGATTCTTATTCAAAATAATGTATTCTGCGAAACTTACATAGTCCTTTTATTCTATAGATATCTAATAGGACGTTTATTTCGTTATAAAACTGTGTATTTTCATTTGATAGACTAAACTATGACTATGCTTACACTATTGATACGCATGACATTACGCTTGAACGATCTTGTATTCATGACTTCGCGACTTCTACGTCTTCCGTAATTTTATGTTGTGTTTCATGTGCGTGTCAACACACTTTATACGACTACAGTAAGAACATTGTTGTGCTCGAAATTCGAATGAAATCAAAAATATTAATAAGTTTTCACATGATTATCTTTAGCTGTAAGCAGAATATTTGACCAAAGCTAAATTTCATTTTTCTATTACACTGATAGGATAACGGACTAAAAGTTATTATTTTAATACATAAATTATTTGAAAAGTCCTCAATGTAACTAAATTCAAAATCAGAGACTGATTATCGAATTAATATTTTATTCAGTCTATAAGAAAAAAAAGTTTGTATCTCCTTTATCACACTCAAAAAAACAAGGAGAATATCATGCCTTTTCATTGTTGGTTTTTGTTAGTTATCTCCTCGTCATAATTGAAGATAAAGATGCGCTCAGCCTCGCATCCTTATCTACGGGTGAGAGAATGCGCTTACCCTCACCCTCACCCTCACCTGCGGGTGTGAGGATGCGTTCATCCTCACCCTCAATTATGGCAGGAAGATAACAAACAAGCATCCAATTGTCTTACAATATACGATGCTATTTGGAAGCACTTTATAAAGTTCAATATTTTCCTACAATTATTATTAGTAGTAACGCTGGACAGAAGATCAGTTTGGTTTAGATACCCTATGTTAAGTCTTTTAGACTACTTGTACACACTGACTAATCAATAGTAATCACAAGGACTAATGTATGTCATAACATAGCCAATATATTATTGCGCAGGTGACGCTAAACAATTAGTTGTTAGTGACTTATCTAAGGTCATTTCATGACTCATAATATCGACGCTCGAACGTAATATATTGATAGTGCACGGCAAACAATTTAATTATCCGCTCACAAATACTGGTTCTATTGTAATCATAAGAAAAACTTTTTAAGATTTTTTAGAGCTTTACAAGAATCTCAACTAAAATTGAGTAACAGTAAAATACACTGAGAAACATCCCAAACTCTGAGCGCCATTTAATTCGCAAACATTATTAATCGCTACACTTTAAAATTCTACATTCATCACGTCCCATCACAAGCCATTTTACAGAAAAAACTTCTGATGGAAGAACCAAATATCATTTCAATGGATCTACCTTAAGCCACTTCAAAACACTCCAAGTCATCCTCAGCCACCCCAAACCTTTCAAACCCCCTCCAAGTTACTGTAAGTCCATCTTTAACTATTTCAAGCTATTTCAAACACTCCGCTTCAAGCCATTCCACCCCCAAGTCTACTTCGACCCATTCTAAGTCACCCAAGACACTTCATCCGTTGTAGTTACTTGTTCCGCCTATAGGCTTGGGGCAGGTCCACTGAAATGATACTTGATTCCTTTATCAGGAGCTTTTTCTTTAAAATAAATTGAGATGGAACTTAATGAGTGCAAATTTTTAGAATCTAGGGCCTTTTCGGTTTCAGATTGAATTCCAGAAGAAAAAAAAATTAATCTCAACTTTTCCCACACCCTATAGGACTAGACGGGACTTCATGGGCCTACATGGGACAACATGACTTTATGGGAGGTCCATAAAGTTCCATAGTTCCTGCAATTCAATTTCAAATTGAACTGACTTTTTCTTTGAATTCAATCTGAAATCAGATAGACCCTTGTATGGATTTTTAAACTGTGGCAGCTGACAATATTTTCAAGTTAAAGGGCACTGGGGATCGGGTGGAGGTGACTTTGGGTGTACTTTACTAATATCTATTAAAGTGAAAAACATATCTGGTACTAGACGACGCTAAGAAACTCTAAAGTAACTCTAAAATAACTCAGTTGATATTAACTGGTATCAATCCTCATCGCCAAAAGTAATATAAGCGAAATGCGGATTGTCCAAATTTGGTAAACTACAATTCGGCGATCAGTGTTTCGAGTATCTGTCGTTTCGCAGATTTCACTTCGGTGAAGTGATTATCGGCGATTCGATTTCGCTAATCCACATCTCAATAAAAGCAGGCGTCATTTACTTCCCCCTATGTCATTTGCAGTCTCTGTTGACATACATATCGAAAGAGGGAAGGCGAAGATGATGGCGAAAAAGAGAGGTTGTCGATATGAATATTCCCGGATAGATCATTGAAAAAAATTCGGCGATTTCTATATCAATGATGTGTATGTCGATGATTTCTATTTCGACAATCTTTCGTTTCGGCGTGACTTTCGGGGATGCGATACATCACCGTAGATAACGTTTTCCATGACAAAATCTATGAATTAAAAAAATACACATACATAGAAATTTTTAATTTTATTACAATTCATTATCATCATGAACTTACATCAAATAAAAATTTTCAGTTTGAAAGAGAAATGAACGCTATGTCCCATCATTTAAAAAACTGTTAAATTTTGCAGATATATAATAAAAAGAAAAATAACCGTCAATAATGGGAGTCTTTCAACATTGCGCACGACACAACCTACACATGGAGCTGTAGATAAGATATTTGAAATAAAATAGGCCACTCCAAACTTACTACCTTTACCGTCATCATCACCTTCATCCTTAGTCACACTCCCGGCCTCACTTTCACCTTCCACCACCATCAGAAGTGCCGTGCACAGGTTTCATCATACACAACATGCAGGACCCCTAATAACGACTGCATGGGGGTCTGTATGTAGAATTGCAATGAAACGAAAGATTGTTATTTGCGTAATTTCATAGATGAGACATGATAACAAGTCAAAGAAATTATTTACCATGATGTTGGAAATAAACAATGGTTCTTTAGTGACACAGATAAAAGAAAAGACATTTTTGTTTTTATATAAGACAACAGAAATAAGAAGCATATTTACATTTGTTATACAATAAGACAAACATTATTTTCTAGATCATCAATTATGGCATCATCGCTTACTAGTAAATTCTATAACGCCTGTCGTAATAATAAAGTCGATGAAGTAAAACGTATGCTCGATCATATGAATGTTGATGAAATCAATCGGTTAGAAACAACTTATGTAGGAAAGAGTACAGCATTACATGCAGCATCATATTATGGACATTATCAAGTGGTTGAACTATTGTTGAAACATGGAGCTGATCTAACAATCAGAAATTTTGCTCAGTTAACACCTATTGAGGAAGCAAAAACTAGAGATATAAAATGTCTATTTAGGCAACATATGATGAATTGTGATACAACAAATGATCGTTTTGGACAACGAAAATTAAATCTTGAATGGATTTCAATGGATCCGACTGTAATTGAAAAAGCAGCACGTTATCGTTGGTGGTTGAAAACGGCTAGTCGGAACACAGGATATTCTATCTACACAATTATCATTAACTATTTAGAGAAAGACGAACGACTGACGACGGATAATGACATCAAAGAAATTAAACGCTTATTTCAAGAAGCAGCTGACGAGGATGATCCAAGACACATTGTAAGAGCTTACACCATGGAAAATAATTTTTATCGATGTTTAAATGAAGACTTAGCTGGAACAACAAACGAAATTTTGAATTCAAATCTTATATTTGATCGTCTAGTTGAAGAATTTTGGAATACACATGGGCGAATAGCGGGTATTATTGCACGACATCCTAAATTAAAAAGATATTCATATCAGGGAGAATGTTATCGTGGTTTACAATTGACAGATCAGCAATTATTTCATTACAAGATTGGCACACAAATTATGATCAAGTCTTTCTCTTCATGTTCGCAAATATCAGAAGTGGCAATGTCCTTTGCAACAAAGGAGTTTGACTCTAAATCTGGAAAGTATCCTACGTTATGTAAATATACCATTAGAAATAAACTTTCAGCATTCGATATCGCTGATATTTCAATATATCAAGATGAAAAAGAAGTGTTAATTATACCTTATACTGTATTTGAAATAAAACGAATTACATGGAAAACGTTCGAAGTACCAATGAAAGATAAAACAGTAAGAGAAACAGAGGGACGATTAATTGAATTAGAAGAATGTCCAGAAGAAAAATCTGACTGTTTTATTATGTGAATATGCAATCATACGGTTACTCAGATTTTTGGAAATTGTTTTACTGTATTCAGAACACAACTAATCTTCATCGATTCGACTCACTTAACCCTCGATTGCAGTGAGGGTAAAGATGTGGAATGAGGGATGGTACAAGGGTAAATAAATCAAATGAAAACAGATCAATCTATATTTTTAATGAATATAAATCAATCTACTGATTTCAACTTTTGCTTTTCAGCAGCCGATTAAGTTCAACACAACAATTTTTTTTTGTTTTTATTAAAAATTATTAAATTATTAATGTGCTTGATGTGGAAATTCCTCCAAAGAAAATAATAAAATAAAATAATACAGATTATATTTATGCCGACGTGTTTCATCTTTATTTTTAAAATTTAAAACATTCACCAGGACTTTGTACTATAAAAAGTAAACTAAAATAGAAAAAAAGGGGAAAGAGTATAATAATAATAAAGAGTAGAATCAAAATCAAAGCGGGGGTGAGGGGAAGTGTAAGAACGACGAAAAAGTAACACTGATGTATTAAGTATCAGAAATGTGTTAGTGTAACAAACTAAATACATGTATTTAAAATTGTTTGTGTAAATAAAGCAATTGTTTTGTTTCGGTCGAGTTTATTTTATTGAAAAATAAAGATCATCAGGAAAAAACAATCACTAGAAAGAACCGTAAAAATAAAAAAAACTAACACCTTGAAAAATATGGTGCAGAAATGAATGAAAAGACGAGAAAATTGAGGAAGCGTTGTAACGCACAACAACAAAAAGAAAGTATGAGGACTATTAGTCTTCTTTGGGTATCATTAAATCATTGATATTGATTCGATCAATATCAACTGGTAGAAAATCCCCGAAAGTTATCGTTGAACCATAACGTGGTGAAACTAAAGTGTGTTGTAGCTGCTGTGGAGAGGGAGGCATTTATCTATCCGGTGACGTAGGTAAAGTTCTGACTATGTTTGGTGGTTGATTAATATGTATATAAGGTATAGGAAGGTTAGGGAGAAGAACGTTTGGTAGCTTGTTTTTCGCCTTAAAGACCTTCCATTTGTCAATCTTTTTAGAAGATTTCGCCCTCTTCTTATCTGAAGATGGTTTCTTTCATCACACCTGTTAGGTTAAACCAGCTTCAGCTGATGTCTAAGGTCGATCATCAGTGATGGGTGGTGGTCAAGAGAGAGACGAAACGTTCGGGCGACTAAGACATTGTTTACGTCGTTCTTCAGGTCGACACCATCCTCGAGTCTTGGATGCGGATTGTCCTTGCGCACATGTAATTTCTGAATCATGTCCTCCGGCCTATCATACGGCGTTGGACGGATAGATCTCGTCAATCTCTTCGTTTTAAACTTTCTGCTTCTCTGTGCATATCTCCTATTGTTTGGTTAGCTGAGGGTGGTGGATTGGCGTAAAAGCAATCCCATCTTCTGGCATAAGTACGACTTAAACGTGCCATGGCTGCTGTGGACTACGAAACCTGTCACTATCCACAGGAGAGAATACTTGTACCAACTCTCGATTTGTCATGGCGAAAAATGGACTAAGTGCTGAAAAACTAGCATCAATCTCCCTACTACCGGTGGAAGATTGAAAGATAATTTCGTTGTCCACGATTATGAAGAATTAAACAAAAATGAACTAATCTTAGTGTGAACACAAGTTGATTGATGAAATGTCGAGATGGTCTGGTGATTTCTCTGTCATGAAATGTGGACATTATATGTTTCGTGTCTTTACACATATCATATCTCAAATGATGTCATTTAGATCTCCAGGTTCCCATAAACAGAATGCTTTTGTTCTGAAAAATGGGAAATCTATTCTCGAGAATAGAACTTTTTTATTACAAAAATGAGAGACTTGTCAAAAGGATGGAAAAATACACAAGTTTTTCGTTAACACTGACTCTTCTGTGATAACATTTATGTGATGTAGTATCTAAAGGGACTGTATATCTATTATGCTACGTTGACATTTGTGTTTTAAGTGGTTTCTTCTTTACTAACCTATGTTTAAGGGAGTCGCAGTTGCAGAATCTAATGATGGGTTTTTATATTTGATAGCACAAGATGGCTAAAAACTTTTTCCATTTTCTTGCAGTAAAGCCCTGGACGTATTAGAAGACCCGGGGTCTTCTATTCTGTCTTATCGTCCATAAATTTCAAGGGGGTCTTCTAATATGTCCTTTAAAAAAGTAATCTTTTTGGGGTCCTCGAGAAGAATTTTCATAAAAGTATGTTTTCATATTGATTATTTAATTACCATTTATGTATTTTTTACTTTTATCCTTTATTTTTATTCAATTATGAAAACTAACAATTTAATCAAGTTTCTGGAAAAGAAAATGGTATGAATAAAAGATAACTAGCTCGTAAGCATGATTAATGGACGTTTTCTACATTATGTATACATTTATGTCCATTGTTTACATTAATTACATTACGTTGTCCAAACGTAGACAATTATGAATATTAGATAGAACAGAAAAAATTGAAACAAAGCATATATAGAGAGTGTTTTACAAGTTTTGAAGCACTTTTAAAATGTTTCGTTTTCGCGTTTAACAAAACCAGTCTTTGAAACTTTAGCATATTATTGAACACGTCTAGCACTATATAACTACAAAGATTCAGATCTAATGCTTACACTATAGATGATAACCTGTAGCAACACCAACATATACTTTTTTTTCAATTTTCTTGTAGTTCGGATCTGGCCAAATATTTATATCTCCACTTAGGTACTTGTTAAAATCGCGACTTTTTTTTTAAATATATGCACCATGAAAGGCTCTACAAAAATTACAATAACAAATCCCTCTTGATTTATGTGAATTATTCCTACCAGACTCAGAATAAAAACACACATGATAGTATTGCTTCTCATCATACTATGCATAATAAAAAAAAATGTTTGGGAGCCCATTTCGTTTTGCACGCATCTCAACTTGAGAAAATATTAAAATCTTGAGATATTTTTCAAAAAGTGCGCCGTCTAAAGCTCTACAAAAATTATATAAACAAATCTCCATTGCGATGGAAAAACGTCTTCGAAACCTTTTTTTATTACGCACAATGCAGCGAGAAGTGGTACTACTATATTGATCTTTTATTTTGGGTATGGCACAAAGCATAAGGATAAGTTAATAGAAAATTGTTATTAGAATTTTTGTAGAGCTTTTCATGGCGCATCTTTTAAAAAAAATTGAGATTTTAACATGTATCTAAGCCAAGTTATAGACAAAATAAAAAAATGTTGTACGATCCGAAGATGGTCTGAGATATTGAAAAATAGTATATCTTGATGTTGCTACAGGTTCTCGTTTATAGTACAAGCTGTAGACGTAAAACTTTGTAGTTATGTAGCACAAAGTATGTCCAATAATATGTCCAAATGTCAAAGACTTTGATCTTGTTAAACGCGAGAACGAAACATTTTAAAGGTATTTCAAAACTTGTAGAACACCGTTTATATATTAAATAAGAGTTGTATACATTATAAAAGAACTAGAAAAGAAGCTCATTATAGCCGTAATAAGAGAGGGGGGGGGGGCTTCTAAAATTTCTTTTTACATTTTTTTTTAAGAGGGGTCTTCTAGTATGGGGGGGGGGGGGGTCTTCTAATATAGGGGGGTCTTCTAATGTGTCAAGGGCTTTAGGAAATGTGAAAAATCAGATCTGTGTCAAAATTAATTTCTCTCCTTTGTCTTTTGTATGGAGAAAAAATAGACGAGAAGTATTTGACGAATCGTTTAATAATTGTACTAGTCTGGCCAGACGCAGTTCATATCTGTCAATGTTTTTTTTATATTGCTGCTGTATCATGTTTAACGGGTAACCATTGAACAACATCAAAAGCATGATGTGTCTCTTCTCTGTTAAAATAGACTCTATTTGATAAACATTGGGTGCGTTCTACCAAAAGGTAGAAAGTAAGTTTCGTATGATGACTTGTGAAAGACGGATGTCTGTCGATGCCCGACCATGTTGTTAATTGAGACATCTAGAAAGTTTACTGAATGTGAAATTTATGCTGACAATTTGATATTCGTGTCTATTCTGTTCCAATCCTGAGCCAAGTCTTCTAACAGATCATAGGACGCATTTGCTGTTATGAAGATGCTGTTTCGGTATTTGACCAATTTGGTAATTGGAGTTTGGGAGAAGAACATGTATGCATTGTTTACAATGAGGATGAGGGTGAGCCCATCGCTCCTCCTCTCATTTGCTTGTAATAGCAATTACCGTATATCAAGTAATTATTTTTCATTACGTATCGAGCAAGAAGGAAGATGATGGTTGCTTTTATCCCTTGAATTTAGTCGATCTGATTCAACAATTCGGATACAGGGATATGCTGAGTAATTGTTGTTGTGGATGGGACATTGAGATTGAGTGCGGCTAGTTTTTGATAATGTTCTTTTAAACAAAGGACGCTAATTTCAGCTATTGTGGCTGTATGGTGATGATGCCCTTTGATAAAGACTTGAAAAGCCTTTACTGCTTCATCATCATTGTCTGGTTGTCCTGTGAATGCCAGAACTGATCATTCTATTAACTGTTGTAGACGAGTATTATGATAATCGAATTCAACTTTAGCGGCTCGAATATAGAAGTCCGTTGCTTTAAGTTGATAGTCTCGTGTAATACCTTTCATACTCTTGAAAATATCTTTAGCATTTTCTTCCGATATAGATTTTTCATCGAAACGAAAGCTTAATTCTAATGGCCTTATTATTTTGAACGGCTTGAACATTTGTATTTAGCCAGCCTTTAATCTTATTAGGTACAATATGTAGTCTTTTATAGAACCTCTATATGTTAACTGAAGAAGCGTTATCAAATTAGGGCTTTTCTGTAATTTTCCGGGGTTGCCCTAAAGTAAGTGTAATTTGAAGAATATTATTCTTCTTTCTCTTATTTCCATTCTTTGGTAATGGTTCTGTCTCATTTATGATGATAGGCGCATCTGTGTTCAGGATGTTTGCTGTTGTATTTGGCTCTCTTTCATGCAAGTTGATTTCATCAATCAGATCATCGTTTGATGATCTAATGGCCAAAGGAAGAAAACAATTCGCTAAATCGATATTAGAAGACTGTCCTAGCATTGGTCTTTTTGACCTTTCGAATTAGTTTTCTTTGTTTCCTGTTCTTTCTCTTTGTCCTTTTTGTCGGTTTTACTTTCTGTAAAATGAATCTGTTTTTGTTTCTTCTTGTCTAGTCCTTTGCGGTCGAGATAGGAATGAAATCTCCTAAAATAATATCTTTAGGTGTTCATTTACGCAGATTAACCATTCGTATTTATATCCATATCCATCAGTCGAGGAATTCCTTGAGTTCTTACTGAGGGCATTGGATTGTGTCAGTAGTTTGTGGTTGCTGTAACAACTACATAATTATTTGCTGTTGTTGTGCGACGATTCGACTATGTTCATTAATTTCTCGTGATAAACTTTGAAGTTGGTTTCTGACTAAATTAACATTGAAGAATGAAGTTACATTACCTGGAAATGATGCCATTGTGTATATTGACACTTATAAAGACTGTTGTTTTTCTTTCGCCATTTCCGTTGTAGAAATTTCCACCAGTCAAGTTTGTCATCCTTGATAATATAATTTTTAGCAATAGTATTTCAAATGAACAGATCGAGAAAGAAAAATGAATTTGATTGAATATAGCAGGAGGGAAAGAGAGAACAAAAACATCTTCATTTTCTGTTTTTCTTCTATTTTTTATTCGCATATATTGATATTCTTGTTTTTGACAAGTTAAGATCCTAATGAGAACTAATAAATAACATATTTAAACAATAGAAAATATATAATCGATTAAGAGTTTTGCTCTCATTTTACATTAAATAAACGATAATAAAATAAATTGATCATACATTGTTTTTTTTTATCTAACAAATTAAGATTAATCCAAAACACATTTTTATATTAAAGATATTTTTATATAAAAGGTCAATGAAAAGGTTATTGATATAGAATGACTTGTGTTTCGAAATCACTATTTTTATTTAAGTAACTTTATATTATAAATAATATAACAAAAAAAGATTCAAAGTAAGTTGATGGGTGTTGATTTTAATTTTTTTCTCAGACAGATAGCTTTAAAACAAAAAGACCTGTTTTTAAATTCTTTCATGAAAATCGTCTGATAATAATGAATAATTTTATGATATCTTTTCGAATGACCACGTAATCGAGATGTTTATGAAAACTCTCTCGCTTGTCTCACATACTAAACTTCTTATATTTCATCAACTCAATGAACTACTTCGTAATAAAAACAATTCTTTTCCTAACTTTATCATTCAATAACATTCGCTATCATCGTTTCGAGTCATTTATTAATCAGTAGTGAAAATGATTTTCTATTATATTTCATGACGATTTATGTTAGAATATTCATTAAGTAAATAGAGAATTTTCGAATATTTATATGCTTTTCATTCATCAGTTTTTTGTATTAAAATTGGTTTTTGATCAGATACAGGCAAATCGTGTTTAATTTCCAGAATGTGTTTGATCTCATACGAAAGTATACCTACACTTTTATTCAGAAAGTTAGATAGTTGAAGTAAAATGATCTAAAGTGTATTGAAAACCATATCTTGAACAACATTAAACTTAATAGTAAATGGATAGAATTAATGAAAAAAACAGCTTAAAACTGCAGTGTTAATTTGCGAAAGAGAAAGATCTCAACATTTTCCCAATTAAAACCGAGTATTTTATTCATATGAGAAAATCGTTTCCGTCACATTATTATTGCATAAGATATATTATAGTCTGATAGAAGTTGACGGCTACATGCCTCTTACCAAAACCTTCAGGCATAATCGATCCATTTGTTTTCATGAATTACAGTAGTTTCTACTGTCTATGATACCGACAGAGAATTTTTGGGTAGCAAAATGGACTCGATTTTATCCTTATTTAATAAATATTTCTCTCATATATCGAAATAGAATGCTCAAAATCTCTGTATGGATTATGTATCTGACCAAAAAATCGATTTTCAAAGGATCTCAAGCCATATAAGAATATTGATGTTTCTATCGGTAATATCGATCATTCTGTAAAAAACGTCAAGTGTCTATTGTCTTGTACCGATGAAATAGAAGAATTCCTAAAGTGATCAATAATAACAACAGAAGATGATTAAATGAAGTCTTTATATAGAATTGAACTCACTGTTCTCTGTTCTGATGATTTTAATGCATATTAAAGAGATAATCACATCAATGATCTTTAATAGTTTTAAAAAAAACACAATAAACATCTTTCTAGATTGAACATTATTATAAAATTTGTGAAAAAAGATGGGAATTTCGAAAAACAGAACTAAATAATATAATATATGTTTATTTTATTTTTATTAGATTAGATATAATAGTGTCTAAAACAGTAGTTTTCTACTTGATGAATAATCAATTTAATCTTCGTCGTGCTATTGACACAGATAATGTTGCACTTTCTGAACTTAATCAACGAACTTTTCGTAAAGAATTCATCGATAAGTTTGCTGTACCTGTTGGTAAAGATAATCTTGAATATTATTTTCGTACATCAGTTAGTCCAGAAACATTTACAAACAAAATCTCAGATCCAGAACAAGCTACATGGGTCATAGAAGATAATACTAATGGTGAATTAGTGGCATTCGTCAATACTGGTCCATGTCATGGGCCTTATTCTGATGTTTCTAAAGGTGAAGATGGAGAAATTTATCGTATATATGTTAGACATGATCGACAAAGTTATGGATTTGGTCAATGCCTCATGAATGTAGCTTTATCATGGTTAGAAGAACGATTTCCTAGACGACCTATTTGGCTAGCAGTGTGGTCAGGTAGTCCCAGAGCTCAAAACTTTTACAAACACTACAATTTCAACATAGTTGGCGAATACTATTATCCATTGGGAGAATACAAAGCTCTTGATTACGTCATGAAACGAGAAAGTCCATCATCATAACATTTTGTTAACACTTTAACTGTTAAATTTTTTTGAAAGTGAATTCAATTATGAAACTTTAGTATTTTACACTTATCATAGTAGATACTTCGAGTATATGATTAATCACATCTATCAATGGTACATCTCTTATTGATTCTTAGTCTCTATAAACATACTCTCACTAGCATGAAAATGTAATTGAGATGAATTATGAAGATGTTTTTCAGGTCGTTCAATATTTGATTCAGAATTCAAATATATTCATAAGATAAATTCAATAAAGTAGATATAGAAAAGTTTGTTCTAAGATAGATGTGTAATGTTTGAAAATTATTTAAAAGAAAGCAAGACGAACTCTTTTTTAAGGATAATAATGCAATTTAGTTAATATTTTCAAAATATATATTTCTGATTTTCTAAAACTCTTCAGAATTGATTCTATGGAAGTGACGAATCAAATTCAGTCAAGAAGATCAAAATTAAATCCGAATCTTCTGTGATATCATAATGGTTCTTCGTTTTCGATTCTGTTAAAGAAAAGCTCTAGCAAAATCAAAATCTGAAAAACTTCGACTGTCTATCATCTTCTATAGAAGAAAATAATAATAATCAGTGATTTCATCGTATATGTGATACTTTTTTATCATCGATTATGGAAAAAATCATTCATTGATGTTCTTGTTTTTGACAAATTAAGCCCGTAATAATAACTAATAGAAAATATATAATCAATAAAGAGTTTTGCTCTCATTTTACATTAAATAAACGATACGAAAATAAATTGATCATACATTGATTTTTGTTATCTAACAAATTACGATTAATCAAAAATACATTTAAATATTAAAGATATCTTTATATAAAAGGTTATTGATATAGAATGACTTGTATTTCGAAATTACTATTGTTATTTAAGTAATCTTTATATTTATAAATAATATAACATAAAAAGATTGAAAGTAAGTCCATCGATATTGGTTTTAATATTTTTTAGAAACACAGTTTTCAAACGAAAAGTTCGATTTTAAAATTCTTTTATGAAAATCATTTGACAACAACAAATAATTGTATGATGTATTTTTTTTGTATTATTACATTATTGAGAAGTTTGTAAAAGATCAAATTTAAAAGATTGAAAACATTTTTATTCAGATCAATCCTAGTGTATTGATCGAAGTTTACCCATGCGAATATTTTTTCATTAAATACACGTTTGAATCGAGTTAGGGTGCGTAAACGTTTTTAAATGAAAGAGGTACGTATAATCCATTCATCAGTTTCATTAAAAGTGAAACGTTCAACTGCTTCGAAGTGAATTTTTATTTTTAACTAAGTCTTTCGTATAACATTTTCTTCATCAACACATTTTATAGGATGAAAAAACATTGAAATTTCTTTGCTAGATATTTGATAAGATTAAGGATAATTAGTATATTCATAGACTATCATCTTTGTTATTTTTACTTTCGGCTAAAGTATGGATTATCTTCAAAATCGCATTCAGATGCATTAAAAATGTTTTAATCATATTTAGATTCGTTCGAGGAATTCACACTAACCGTATGCTGCTTCAGTTTCATTGCGTTCAAACACATCAGAAACCGGATTTTAATCGTGTCTAGATGTGTGCTGCTACAAAGCTACGTTTGAATGCGTCAATTTTGCGTTTCGTCTTTACATGAGTAGAATTAAAATAGTATTTCACTTGTATAATGCACTAAATATCTTATATTACATATTTCTTGATATCTATCCGAATAAATTATGACGAATTTTTCGAATATGTTTGATCTCATACAGAAGTATTGTTCCACTTTTCTTCTCAATTTAAACAGGAAAATCAGCAATTTTTATCCACGTATATTTTTCATTTAAACTATTGGTGATGTTCTTAAATTCTATTTTCAAACTCTTTAAATTGTCATAGCTCGATTGTAAATTATATTCATTGATTATCTGTCAGACCTATTCCACAAAAAAAGTGAAAGATGGTCATAGAAGCATAATTTATCAGGCCTCGAAATTGGGCCAGTTTTTGATGGCCCGGCCCGGCCCACACCGGGCCATGTACTGAACATGCCCGCCCGGCCCAACTTCTATTCTTTAAAAGACCGGCCCGGCCCGCCCGGCCAATTCATCGTGCCCGCCCGGCCCGGCCTGGCCCGACACTATTTTAAGGATATCTTGTTTTCAAAAAAACTTTCGCTACAAAAAGTAACGATTATTCTTGTAGTTTATTCAAGCGCTGTAAAAGATTTATCTTCATGGTGATCATGAGTTGAATAAAAGCAGACAGAAGTTAACACTCGCGTAAACAGCATAAAAGATAATTCGAAATATCTACTGAACTGAAAAAGTGAGACGCCTTTTCTAGTTCAGTTTCATGAAGGTTGTAATTTGTTACTAAGAACCCTCTGAAGTGGAATATTTACGGATCAATCTAAAAGAGTAAGATTGACTATGTTATGTTGTAATATCTTCTTCTAACAAATCCAGGTGTTACTTATTCTTTCTTGCCTTGATGAACATCTTTATTTCTTGATATCATATCATGATATCATCTTTCTATAACTTTTACCTGGATGTATCTTGTCAGATATCATATCTCTTCGGATATCATCTCTCTTGATATCATATATAATATCTTCGACCTGGATCTCTTTGTTGGGATGTGATATCTTCTGATATCTTATATGTATCTCTCGCGCTACCTAGATAGTCATTTTCCATATATATATAGCCCGCATTTTTTATATAACATATATACGATCTTCTACTTTATCATCTACCAGCGTCTTGTGTTATCTATCAATAAACTTGTTTAATCCTTAAAATCATATTCAACTTAACAACTATTACTCGTAGCTTATTCTCTTATAATAAGTATACTGTCAAGGCTTCTATATTTGAATAGCATTCATGTCATTTAATACAACGGATAGTTTACCTGTACTTGCGTGAGGACGAGTGTCATTAATTATAAGAAATGTTATTTTCATTTATTCTTTACATGAAAGATGTACAATTTTCCCATAGTAAAGATTTCTCATTAATATCGATTGAGAGATGCCTGATCCGTACAGATGTTTTCGTGATACATCAGGGTAAATGGATCAAAAAAGAGAAACTCAATAAAATCATCCTTAACATGTTGACTGTCCGGTACATCATATGTAGTACACGATGGTTTTGACTGAGACATCCATGCACTACATATGTTACATCTGCAGTATAGAATATCTTAACATGTTGGCTGTCCGGTACGTCATATATAATGCACGCGCAGCATAGAATATCTAACGCTAGAATTTGCTAGACGCAACTAACTCACTACATTTGAACTATTAGAATGCTTCGGTAGAATGTAAAGAAGCATTCTAGTTCTTGATAGAATCTCATATGACGCAGTGGGTATAATAAAATCGCAAAAAAATATCGCGTTTCAATCAGAATAAGCACCATGATCAATTTGAACCTTACTTAAGAGTCTCATTAAATGACTTTATTCAAATTTATCATCATAAAACGACGATGAAACTGCAATCGACCGCTACAAAATAGGTGAGAGTGTTAAAATTGTATGATAAGATGAATACGAATGAAGACATCTGATGAAACCCTTTAGTAAGGTCGAAACTGGTCATGGCTGCTTATTCTGATTGGAAGCACTTGGTTGAAGAGAGACAAATGAAATATGTGTTGCATGAGAAAAACCATGTAACTTATATTTGAAACTTATTTTTGTGGTCTGTAAACGTAATACACTTCAAAAATAATAATTTATCTAAAATTAAAAATATAAAAAGTGGACGTAGAACAAATACATTTTTTTCTCATGGGGGGGCCAGTTAACGTGCCAAACCTAAACAACAGATTTTACTCGCCCCAAAACAGCAAAGTTTTAATCTATTTTTATCTATAAATTAATTAACTCTTACCAAAATAAAGGTAATTTTACATCAATAGATTTGGATTCACATTGTCTTTCGAAGTGGGATATATATGTCAAGATCTAATACAATACTGTATGCGGTACTTATTCACCTGAGAAGTTCGACAAAAATATTGGAAGTCAAAATTTCAGAATAAAATTCAAGAAAAAACATAAACTACAATCGTCGCTTTTAAAATCAGCTTTTTTATTTTTGCTACGTGAGAAATCTTCAAAAACCGAATAAACTTCGGGCCGGGCGGCCCGACAAAAATTTCGGCCCGCCCGGCCCACCGGTCTGTTCTGTTAAGGCCCGCCCGACCCGACAGGTTGGGCCTTTTTTGGTGTATCGGGCCAGGCCGGGCCGGGCCGGGCCGGGTCGGGCCATCGGGCCGGGCGGCCCGTTTCGAGGCCTGTAATTTATCTATTTAGGTAAAATATAACATCAATTCAAATGTCAATATCATATAACCAACCGATTAACAAAAAAATTTTATGAAAGATTCAAAAAGGCACATAGTTGACCTACAATGATTTTATCAGATATCAGATATTTACTTTTGCATGAAAGTTTTAAATTCTAATCTATAATTCGTGCATTAAGTGTAGTTATCTACACTCTTGCGTCTAAAACTTTCGTAGATAACCAGACATCGGACATTGACTTTTGTATAATCATATAAAGGAAGAGGCGATGGTTTCTCAATGAAAAGGTATCAAAGGAAAAACTTGTGAAAATTTTCTTTTCACACCATCCCACCAGCAATGGTTCGCCTTTTTCTTTCCTTCCTTTAGAAAAAAATGAATATATGTTAAACCAGTTCTCTGCTAAAGTTTCCAGCACAGACATATATGGCCATATTGAATTTATTCACTGCACTTTAAAGTTTGAAACTTTCATACAAAAGTAAATATTTGATATCTGGTTATGTGCATAAATTTTTCACATAGGCATATATGATCATATCGAAAGTATTCATTGTGCTTTAAAGCTTGAAACTAATGGTAGATAGTTATACTTAATTCACGGATTACCTATTAGAATTTGAAGGTTACATAGAGAAGGAAGTAGATAGTGCTTGTTGTGATATTATACGTTTTGATTTTCACAATAGTAGGAAATAGGGGGTAAGTGTCTTTCGATAGAAACTGGTAACAGTTTGAGATTTGTCACACTCTCGTATTTTTTTATACAATGCTTGTTACAAACAAATTCTGAACATTTATAAAACTTATTTGAAGTTTTGTTTTTACTTTTAGAATAATGGCAAAATACACATTGTTTTCGTTTAGATTGTATAGAATCTTCATTTGATTGTAATTTTTTTCTCTACTATAAAATAATCAAACAGAGATAAATCATTTTGAATGTGTTTATAGAAAATATGATCAAGAAGAGATGAGACTAAACTTATTCTCAATTCTTCAAGGAATAAGAGACGCGTAAATCTTTTATTCTGATTCCAGTTAGGATTTTTTTCTTCTATATGATCAAAGCGTTTATATTGGCAATAACGATCATTCTGTAAAAAACGTAAAGTGCCTATTGTCTTGTACTGATGAAATAGAAGAATTCCTAAAGTGATCGATAATAATAACAGAAGATAATTTAATGAAGTTCTAGTGTAGGATTGAACTCACCGTTCTCTGTTCTGACGGTTTTAATGTATATTAAAGAGATAATCAGATCAATGATCTTTAATAGTTTAAAAAAAAAGACAATAAACGTCTTTCTAGATTGAACATTATTTATAAAATTTGTAAAAATCTTGGGAGTTTCGAAAAACAGAACTAAATAATATAATATATGTTTATTTTATTTTTATTCGATTAGATATAATAGTGTCTAAAACAGTAGTTTTCTACTCGATGAGTAATCAATTTAGTCTTCGTCGTGCTATTGACACAGATAATGTTGCACTTTCTAAACTTAATCAACGAACATTTCGTGAAACATTCATCGACAATTTTTCTGTACCTGTTGGTAAAGATGATCTCGAATGTTATTTTCGTACATCGGTTAGTCCAGAAACATTTGTAAACAAAATTTCAGATCCAGAACAAGCTATATGGGTTGTAGAAGACAATACTAATGGTGAATTAGTTGCATTCATCAATGTTGGTCCATGTCATGTGCTTCATCCTGATATTTCTAAAGGTGAAGATGGAGAAATCTATCGCATATATGTTAGACATGATCGACAAGGTTATGGATTTGGTCGGTGGCTTATGCATGTTGCTTTATCATGGTTGGAAGAACGATTTCCTGGACGACCTATTTGGCTAGTAGTGTGGCCTGATAATCTCAAAGCTCAAAATCTTTATAAACATTACAATTTCAATATAGTTGGAAATTGTTATTATCCATTGGGAGAATATAATGGTCTTAACTTCATCATGAAACGAGAGAGTCCATCATCATAACATTTTTTTAACACTTTAATTGTTAATTTTTTTGAGAGTGAATTCAATTATGAAACTTTAGTATTTTACACTTGTCATAGTAGATTATTCGACTGTATGATTAATCACACCTATCAATGGTACATCTCTTATTGATTCTTATTCTCTGTAAACATACTCTCACTAGCCTAGAGTTATAATTAAAGTGAATTATGAAGATGTTTTTCAATTTGTTCAACATTTGATCCAGAATTCAAATATATTAACAAGATAAGTTCAATAAAGTAGATAAAGAAGAGTCTAGCTTGAAGCAAATAAGACAGAATAATTTATACTAAGATTGATATGTAATGTTTGAAAATTATAAAAAAAAGCAAGATGAACTTTTTTTGAAAAATAACAATACAATATGTTCAATACTTTTAAAAAACATATTTCTGATTTTCTAAAACTGTTTAGAATTGATTCTATGTTAACCATTATATCACAATGATCAAACCCTATCAAGAAGATGAAAATTTTATTTGAGTAACCAATATTGTTCCTTCTCACAAACGTAAAACACATTCGAACAGTTAACACTACTTATGTGATATCATAGTGATTTTTCATTATTGATTTTGTTAAAGAAAAGCCTGAGCGAAGTCAAAACCTGAAAAACTTCGACTATCTGTCTATGTTTATTAAATGTCATATACGATTTTATTTTATATATGATGCTTTTAGACAAATGATTAGTTTTTGACTATAGTTGGGGTGGCACTTTAACTTTAAGCTTTAAACGTTAAAGTAGCTAAAGTATCACTTTAACGCTAAAAGTTAAAGTAAAACACTTTAACTTTAATTTTAAAGTAAAGTTAAAGTGCCACCTCTAGACTTAGGGATACAACAAATCTCGAGTAAAGCTTGGATTTGGGATTTGGGTTTGGATTTTTATGTTTATGTCAGGATTTGGTCTCGATTTGCATTTGAATTAAGACTAAAAGTTTAAATTTAGATACGACTTGGATTTTAGTGCTTAGATTTGGGTATGAGTTTGGATTTAGATTTGGGTTTGGTGACATAGATTTGGATTTGGGATCTGGTATTAAATTTACCAAATCTAAAAGACAAAGTGTCGACAAAAACAATAAACTTGCTAAGGATGTTCTATCATCAAAAAACAATTTCTGGATTTTGGACCAACTCCAAATTCAAATCCTTTGGATTTGTACCAAATCTTAATTTTTTCTTTTTCGACTGGAAACCATTCTTTACAAGTATATGATTCTTGTCGACGCTTTATCTTTTAGATTTGGTAAATTTAATACCAAATCCCAAATCCAAATTTATGTCACCAAACCCAAATCCAAATCCAAATCTTAACCAACAAATCCAAACTCATACCCAAACCTAAGCACTAAAATCCAAGTCGTATCTAAATTTAAACTTTTACTCTTAATTCAAATGCAAATCGAGACCAAATCTTGACATAAACATAAAAATCCAAACCCAAATCCTAAATCCAAAAAACAAACCCCAAGCTTTGGGTTTGTTGCATCCCTAGCCTAGACTATAGAGGTTAGCTGAGAAAAAAAATCATAGTTACTTTTGAAAATTCTTCTGCTTTGGTTTTTAATGACTACTTCGACTTTCTTTGATGCATATTTTTCTAATTTTCATACAAAAAATTTTAAAAACATTTCATACATATATTTTTCATTCTTTTTGTTTTTTAAAACATTGTAAAGTTAAAAACAAAACGATCAAAAGCAGATTAAAATTGAAAGAAAAATTTTTGTACTCTATTTTAACAACGAAACATTGTATTGTTCAGGCAATATGAAGAAGTGTCTCAACAAACCTCAATATTCGCCCAAACAGCAAAATGTTTTATCCTTATAATAATCTAGAAAACTGTAACTGACATCTAAATGATGGCTCAGTCTCAAAAGAGATACTTTTTTTCCTATGTATAGCGATTTGAAAATGTTTTGCAGAAAAAACATTCTCTGAATATAAGTAGCCAGCACTAATTAATCTGTTCCAGCACTACTTAATCGATGTCAATAGCTACTCAAAGCTTTTTTAGCTACTTTATCTACTTTCTTATGTTTGACTTTGAATAGCTAGTACTATTTAATCTTTTCCAGCACTACTTAATCGATATTAATAGCTATTCAAAGTTTAAGTAGCTACTTTATTTACTCATATGCTTTCTTGCCTTTGACTTTAAGTAGTCACCACTATCTAATTGATATTAATAGCTATTTAAAAGTCTTATACCCAAGGCGAACACAGGAAATCGGATCCTGTCGGATCTATATAATTTCTGTCGGAACCCATATGGTTTTTGTCGGATTCCCATCAGCCGGATTCCGACCCGGATTTTGTCGGGATGCGCCGGAAACACGATGAAATCCGACCAGATCCGACCGGATTTCATTATGTTTCCGTTACATTCTGACGAAATCCGGGCCGGAATCCGGCTGATGGGAATCCGACAAAAACCATGTTGGATCCGGTCGGTTTTTCATGAAAGATATCGGATTCCGATGAAATCCGACGCGGATCCGATCGAAAACGATCGGATCTACAGGTCGGATTGAATGTCCTGGGCAGCTATTTAATCTTTCCTTATATTTCTTGGCGCTGACTTTAAGTAGCCAGCACGACTTAATCGATATCAACAGCTATTTAAAGTTTTGCTAGCTATTTAATATATTCACCAGGAGGCATGTGGAAAAATAAATCAGTTTAAATAATCATCAATTGTTAGACTGTAT
>JAJEKB010020330.1:0-65712 GCA_022393335.1 Macrotrachela quadricornifera | reverse complement strand
ATCTAGAAATTTTATTTTGTCTTATATATTCGAATAGTATCAGAATGAATGTGAGTGAAAGTATGATATGAAAATAAATAACATTTTTTGCAATCGAAATTAATGTTATAATCGAATAAACGAGCTTTCTATGGTAATCGTATTTTCATACATTCTGCTACTCATTTGAAAGTATTTGAAAATATATTATTTAACATATCATTGTAAGATCAATAAAATCTATAGATAAATATGTGCATGAACACAGAAGTCTATAATATTGTTTGAAAATTTTCAAAAAGTATTTGAAATAGTCTCATCTGTAGAAATTCTCAGAAAAAAAAGCAATATAAAAGAAGCTAGAAGAGTATCAAACAGGAGTTTTGATAAGATTTGAATTTTCGAAAAATAGCATCAAGCAGATTTTGCTTTATAAATGAAATGAAAAAGTTCTCCCTGTATGCAGAACAAAAATATTTTTTATTATCAAAGTTTGAACGATAGCCAACCATAAATGTAGGTTAAAAAAAGATATCACAAATAGCTTATGCTTCATAATCGATGAATCATTCAAGACTACTGTTGAATATCAATAGATAATATCAACAAAAAAAAACTTATAATATATTATTTTCCATTTGATAAACATTTAAAATATTTTGTTACGTATACATATATAATTTTTTTCAAATATTCAGTATAAGCAGTCTAAAAATTTTTTGCATAATTTGAATTAAAGATTTGAATGGTGTTTCTTTGTAAAATTTCAACGGATTTTTGTTGAATGAATAATATTTCTCAATCTCGATTATGATGATGCCTAAAACGACTGCCTTTGTTGATAATCATTTCAATGAGTTGTTCAAAATGAGTAGTAATTGTTATAGAGTCCCGTTGTCATGGAAAAATGATGATAATAAATTTTAGATATTGACACAATATAATAAATGTTTCAAACAAAAATCAAAATCCTGATTTTTGAATAAATTACCAATCTATGGAAAAACCGATCAAATATTTGAAACGCTTCAATAAGCACGTTGTTAGTTATTTTACAATAATGAAGCTTTTCTTTTGTTTTAGTATTATTCCTTAGTTGTTAAATGTAGACGCGCTTATTATACTTATTCAACTTTTAATATGTAAGAATAAATGCCAATATATAGTCTCAAGATAAAATAAAGAGATCGAAACAAAGAATATTTAAAAAAGTTTGAAAATTAAATTGTAATAATTCGTCATATTACATCCTTTTTTTTCTTAATTAATGAATATAATGAATATTTGTGTTTGATTGTTATTTGGTTTTAATTCTTTGTGCAACAGTAACTTGTTCTTCTTGTTGAAAACAATCATTAAATGCTTGTAAACATGTTTATAAACCATTTAATATCTGTTGAGGTTGTAATAAATTTACACGTATATTATTAACAAATTTTGCTTAATCATAATCAACTGTATCTTGTGCTTATTTAACTATTGTACGTAATTGTTTAGTTAATATTGGTCCTTTATTTACTAAAATATGTTCACATGAATCAAATAAAGCATCTTCATATTTTGTAAATGTTCAACTTGTCCTATACAAGAAGCTAATGCTTTATTTTGTTCATCATTATCATCACCATATACATCATTTAATGATGCAGAAGCAAAATACTGATGATGATGACGACGTTTATTTTCTTTATCTTCATCAATCGATAAACCTAAATAAAATAAAACTTTATTTACACATAGAATTATTGTTTAATCAAACCTTTCAACAATTCATTATCATCACATTATAATTCTTTAACTCTGCCAGCATAACGTAAAGTATTCATTGTATTTTTAACATCAGAATATGTTGGTGAAACTATTGCAATCATACAAACATTTGAGTTATCACCAATGAATAAATCATGTAATATTTTCGTTAATACTGAACCACGAAATGGTACATGACAACCATCATCACGACCCAATGCACGAATACATTCTTTTAATGCTAATAATGATTTATTTTTTTTTGAACCTTCCATACGTTGAAGATGATCACCACTTGCTGTATCTTTACCATGATCTGAACCAGCTAGATCAATTAAAGACATTTTATCAACTTCTTTCATTAAACGACGAGATCCAGTTAGTTTATTATGATTACGAGGTGCTGCTGCTACTGATGATACATTAGAATGAATAGAAATTAATATTGATGTTTTTAAAATAATTTGTAGAACAGCATGAGGTCGAGATGAATTAGAATTAGCTGTTGTTATTCCAGATGTTCGAATTGTCATATCAACTAATCATACGAAATTTTAATTTTGCAATATTCATATAAATAATTAATTTACGTCGAATTATGTTTAATACATCTTGAAGAGATTTAACTTGTTGTTTTTTTCTATCACATACTTGTACAAGATCTTTTTGGCCTTCTAACAACGTAAATATTTTTTCTATCATTAACTAAATCGAAAACTTTTCCAGAATATATTTCATAAAATGTAACAAATATTTCTATTGATGTTCGATGTTATGATGACGATGAACGATGAAATATATGACGTGCAGTTTGAGCATAAATGCCATGAGAATAGTCTCCTTTTGCTGATAATAAATCACCACCTTCTGTAAATGTTTTACCTAAATTAAAATTAAAAATAATGAGAAATAAATTAACAAATTAGATCCTGTTTGACCATATGCAAATACAGTTGCATTACCATCATTAAAAATTGTATCAATTAATAGTGCAGCTGTATAACGATAGATTAGATCATTTGATGTATTTTTATCAAATATATAATCAAATATAAATAAAATAAATGATTTATTCTTTTCAATTTAAAATTTTTCTTACTTGAATGTTTGATTATCAAGAAATTTTGTTAAATCACTTCTTGTTTTTAGTACATAAACAAGACAATGATCTTTATTTGGAATTGTAATAACATTATTATTTTTTTAGCTATGCCACGTTTATTTAATGAACGTTTCCGAACAGCAACGCAAATTCTTAAATCTTTTTCATTTAAATTTGAATTAGTTAATGGTGAATATGTTGATGTTGAATGATAATCAAGAATCATTTGTCTAAGCGGATCATATAAATCAACGGAAGATGGTGGTTCAGATACAATATGTGTACTAACTTAAGATGATGATTGCTGTACAACATGAAGATGAGAAAGACGACGTTCAGTTTTATTATTAGCTGAATGTGGAGTCAATAGTGGTGGTTGTTCGACAGTAGGTGTTGAAGGTGGAACAGGAGAAGATGTTGTACCTATTTTTGATGATGATGATTGAGGATTTATTTGAATAGTAGGACGACGAATTGAACGAACAGAATTTGTATTATTATGATTTGTTTCCGATGGTGCATAACTTGTTTTTGGATGAGTTGTGATATTACCGAATATCAAAAATAAAAAAATTGGAATAAAAATAATTAGTATACCTAGTAGTGGGTGGTGGAGAAAATGGCGTTGAAGTTGTTTAAAAATAGATGCCGAATGTTGTTGAATTTTTTGTAATAAATGTGATGGAAGTGTTAGTGATGGTCGAGAACTATATTCATATTCTGATGTATCTATATCTAATGTAAGTCGACTTGATGATAAACCACTTGATGAAATATTAACAGCTGCTGTTGGTCATATTTGTTGATTAACCATTGGTGCTGGCTGTTTAAATGTTGGATTTGGTCGTAATTCTTTATCTATTTCAAATATAAGATCAAGCAAAATCTTTTTTCCTTTAACTTCACCATTTTCATTTCATTCAACATCAACTGATTTTGATTCAGGTGAAAGTTGTACTACTTTAGCCAAATGTACTCGGCTGCTAGATACTTTTATTTTCATTGATAAAGCTTTTTGAATTAAATAAAACAATGGATTCACTATCACAGTTATTTAAAACGTTTTTTTCGTAAAATATCCATTAATTTACGACACAAATGTTTGGTCAAAAATATATATAAATACGTTTTAAAATACCTTTGTCTATTTTTCACTGCAGTAAAAAAGAGGAGGAAAATAGAAATGATTGCATTGCTTACAAATCAATGATAGCACTAATTGCATATAGAAAAATTGGTAGATATATACATAGTTACGACTTATACCGTCGTCGTAACTGGTACACTTAGTTTATTTCTCTAATCTGATGACGTCATGTTTTTAGTTGTGGCTACTTTGTTTGACAAATAACATCGAATATATGGCAAACGAGTGACTGAAAGAGAAAGAAAAAAAGAAATGAATGAATGTAAAACAAAAGAAATAGAAAGAAATAAGAAGAAAAACAGGCGAGAAACGAATGATGATGGTTGCAAGCTTTCGTTAGTGTTCAATGTGTTCTTCCTGTTCATATGAATTAGAAAAGTGTAATAATAGAAACAACAACTTGTTATTTGATACTTTCATCGATAGTTTTTATGCATGTAGAAAGAGAAAACGAATGAATTAAATGAAGATAGAAAACTTGATTATTAAAGATAAAAGAAAGAAAGATTCATATTGTGAATAATGTTAAAAAACAATAAAAAGAGAAATGAATTTCAGTGAACATTGAATTACTGTTTAACATCATATTTTGTTTTGTAAGAACGATATCGCTTTGAATATAGAAAGCAAGTTATATGTATAGACGAAATTGTTATAGACGAAAAAAAACATATATATATATTTTTTTTTCGCTTTCTTACTCCATTACTGAATCGTTATCGTCTATAATTGAACACAAAGGAGAAAATCGAATAAGTAATTAAGATTTTTCTCATTCATCTAATCATAGATAACAATTTAACATCACATATCCGTTTAGAATGAGTCGACGTTCGTCTGTCCAACAAAATATTAATCGAAATTCTCATGAAACAAGAATTTCTAATGGTGTAACAGTAACAATCGTTAGGGATGAAGAGGTTGAAAATTCAGATTTGGAGTAAGATATACGAAAAAATAAAAATTCATCATCATATATTACTGTATATTTCATATCGACTGATAGGAAATACTTTAATTTATGCCAAATCAATAAGAAAAAAATACCATTCAAAAGAGCACAAAAACCTGAATATTATCGTATAAATTTCATACAGATATAATCCTAAATCTTCAAAAAAAAATCAAGAAAAAACAATTTTCTAACAAGATTATTGTCTTTCATTCTCTTTCTCTCTTCATATATATATATATATATATATATATGTTTTTCATTCTTTTTTTGCTGCATATATAGAAATATATTCATATATAACGTATAATCACTATATTTCTATTATAATGATAATCTGAATAATTAAAAAAACACATTTAAGAATAATACACCGAATCAGCAAATAAGATTAAAAGAAAAATGAAAATACTTATTGCATGACATCAAATATAATTTCCAATTTAATATCCAAGAACATGTTTATCATATTGAAAAAAAAATGTTTTTTTTATTTCGAATTATTGTGTTGATACACTATTGATTACTTGAAAATAAATTGAGCCTTTTTTCTCTAATTCCGTTTGATAAAAAACAATGGAAGATTTATTATAAATACATGCATATGTCGATAATTAATGTTTTTTCTTTGGTTTGTTTTCGATATTTATTATTATTATCATCATTAGTTTAATAAATAATATAAAAAATTACCAAGATATGGCATCAACATTAGGAAGACTCAATCCCTCTAAATTTGCCAAACATGAGAGATCAACAGCTCTATGCGATAATTTTAAACAATTCTAGGGTGACTGAAACGAATTGTGGAGGAGGAGGAGAGAGGAGTTCGGTTGCCTGTAGCATTTCCTTGAAGTCGCCATCACTTGTTTTGAAAAGAACTTAATGCGATCAATCTAAAAAATTTTATGCACATATAATTTCTAGTATGACGCATGAAAAACTTTATTCCAAGTTTCATATTTGTATTTGTTGCGTATTCTATAATTTTTACGAATATCAGAATTTGATAATGACTCAACGAAGCAATGATCATTGAAGTCATCCGAATAACAATGTACGTCGACAATGAGTATGCCCTTCGACAAATGCTTGTACAATGAGCACGAATAAAATTCAAAAAGACTTTCGAAACAATGTCAATATCGATATAAAACAATCGAAAAAATTGGTTTATGATAAATGTTGAAATTTGCTTTCGAAAGACCGACTGAAAAGTATGAGCGATACATATGAAAAAATATATTGAATATTTTGTTGTAAAACAATCTGGTAATCTTGTAAATTAAAGATTGTTTCGTATCGAGAGTTCTCGATTACATTTCGGAAAAAAAACATATAAATAGTTTTTCGACAAATATCAAAAGTATCAATCAAAAAAATGTTTATTCCTCTACATCAGTATCTGTCTAATTAACTTTTATACGCTCCTTACAGCTATTTCTTTTTAGTAAAACATGCGTTTTGACTTTGAAGCATAGGTAAATGCATTAACGAAACAATTTTTGTATGTTTGTGTATTTTGAGTACAGTTAGTAGAATGAAGCTATTCTATACAAGATTTCAGTTCTGCATCTACGAGTGTACAACTTTCAAGACTATTATACACTAAACTTACACTAAATTATAGCAGAGTACATTACAAGCCATGGTCACCTAAATAACTAGATACGGAGATCGTTTAACTTGAACTAACAGGATCTATCGTATATAGGCTGCAATGAACAGCATGTAAGAAAATATTTAACTATATTGAATTAGATAAACTTATTTTTCCTTTGACCTTTTCTAATGATTTTCCCTTCAACTGGCTGTAAAATTATTTTATGTTACATAATATAAGTAGCTTGCCTCAGATCTTCTTCATCTGCTTCATTATTGTTTTTTTTTTGTTTACACGCTCTATCATCAAAAGGTGATTTGTTTGTTTGATCTAAATTTAGAATAGCAATTGATAATATCATCTATACTATTGCTATCATCTTCATTATCAGTATATTGGTTCATGTCTCTTTTACAGAATATTTATTCATCGCTATGCGGTTCTTAGGATCGGCGAAGCTCACTCATAGCCATCTATACCAATTCTCAACGACTGATATAAAAGAGATTGAAAGAAAAAACGTCAAAAAAAATATATTGAGAGTGGTATTAACACAGTTTCAGCATACCCTCAAGAAAAAAGCGGTAGACCTGCAAATCTTCATTAGTACATCGAAATGAATGCGTTTTCTGATTTTCGAATCTCTCAATATTAAGAAAACATTGTTTCTATATTTATTATTTAAAAGAGTACATCATTTTCAAAAGCTTGATTTTTCTCAACTGAAACATAAGAATAAATATCAATCAACACAACATTGTACTTGAGAAAGAGAGACCATGGAAATATATTCAACAAAAAAATTTATAAATCAATAACAATTCATTAAAGTAAATGATAAATTTATCTAAAATGAAATGAAATAATTATGGAAAATAGATGAACAAAGTGGAATCTATCTAGACAACTGAGCAAACATGTATACGAATGCTTATATGACAGCGATAAAGAGAATGGAAAAAGAGATATATACATGTGATAATATATTCATTCATCAGCGCCTTTCCTCGTTTGGCACATGAGTAAACATAATTGTCAGGCCATGCAGCTGATTCATTTATTAAAAAAGATTTGCCGCAATTTGTCCATTAACTATAAAAATCTTTGTTTTCAAATCACCAAATACATGCAAGGAATAGACTGTTAATGAAGCTGAATATAAGTTTTTGGAGACATACAAATTTATTTGTTAGATAGAATAAATAAATAATTTGATGTCTACGTTTAATGCTTAGTTTTTTATTGAAAAATATACAATCTATGATAGTAGAATATTGTAATAATAACCTTCGTTAGATCGCTTGTAGGGCACTAAATTTTAATACAAATATAATATAATGAAACTAAAGTTAAAATTCCAGAAATCCTTAAGTCAGACAACTAAAGAATTTTTGCATTTCTAGAAAAATTTCGCAAAGATTTTCTCTTCGAATACAATATCACTGTAACTGTGTTGACGACGCGTACAAACAGAAACAAATGGATCCTTGCCCTTTTGTCTCATTATCATAAACTGTAACATAACTTAACTTAGATTTTAATATATTTTATATCTAATTTTAGATTTGCGTCTCGTATTTAATGTCATTTAAGAAAAGCAAAAATTCGTCGAAATAAATCTGATTAAAAGAATGTTTTTTTTGAAACAAGAAAAAATTTCATATCGTTATCCTATTTACTTTAGTAGTTTAGATTTTACTGTTATTAAAATCAAATAGATATCAAATCGATAGTCTGTCTATCATCACTCTTAAATAGAAGAGAACCAAAATATATAGTAAAAAGATTTTCATTCCATTATATGGAATAAAGATTACATTAATTATGTTTTAGCATATTTCATAAAACGCCTAATGTTCATTTCAATTGACCCGAAAATAGAATCTATGTAACTTTAGTTTTGATTTACTTTTTCTTATTTTTTAATCTTATAGTTAATTCTAATATCTATTGAAACCATGAAAAACAACAGTATCAAATAACATTAAATAACTTTTTTCATCAATAATTTATCGATGAATTTTACAAAGATTTTGTCATCTGTTTAAATTGTTTGAATAAATTATTGTATACGTTTCTGTTTAATATTTTAATAGATGATTCAAAATGATTAGATTCAACTAATAGATCGATCCAAATTAAGGTGATAGAATGAAGAATCCTTTTTAATAGAAACGATGCATTTTTTATGAACATTGATAACTTAAAAATTGTGAATATAAATTGCATGAGAATCGGAAGAGAAAGTTTATGTGTATATAATGTTGATGTCATATCTTGACAATTTTTTATATCATTTATCAAATTAGTGATGATAATAATAATAAATATCAAAACAAACCAAAGAAAAAACATATTAATTATCAACATATGCATGTATTTATAGTAAATCTTCCATTGCTTTTTTATCAAACTGAATTAGAGAAAAAAGGCTCAATTTATTTTCAAGTAATCAATAGTGTATCAAAACAATAATTCGAAATAAAAAAAGCATTTGTTTTAATATCATAAACATGTTCTTGGATATTATTTTTGAAATGATATTTGATGTCATGCAATAATTACTTTCATTTCTCTTTTAATCTTATTTGCTGATTCGGAGTGTGTCACTCTTAAATGTGCTTTTTAACTATTCAGGTTATTATTATAAGAGAACTAAGGTGATTATACAGCATTGGACAAAAGTTTAGGACTTTTTGTTTTTGCACCATTCATTTTCGTTATGAAATAACTTGGCTTCCTTCATAGCTTGAGATCTCATCTTTTCACCAAAATGTAGCTCGTGATGAATACTATAGCCTTCAAGAAAATGGTGTTGTTTCGACCTTATTTGACGAAGTTAGGGAGGAAACATTTTTTCTAAAAGATCAAACAAACTACTTCTTCGTTATTTTGCGTTTCCTAACGCGAGAGATTTTCGCCAAAAAATTCAAACACTTTTGCTTTGATAGAGAATTTCCAGAGCTATCCATTGCTCAAAAAATTTTCAACATTTGATCCTTTTTTACCGTCAAAACATTGTTTCAGTGAGAATCACTGAAAAATGAAAGACATCAATTTTCAACGTTCAACTAAACTTTACTCAAATGTATTATATACCAAAAGCAAGAGCGCGAAAAACTGGAAAAGATGATGTATTTTTAACGTGAGATGCGTGGAATTACTAGGTGACTTTTCCCAAAAGATATTACAAACGCAAAAGAAGTCCTAAACTTTTGTCCAGCGCTGTACGTTATAGATGAACGATTTTATATGAATATATTTCTATATACACAGCAAAAAGAAAGAATGGAAGACATATATATATATATATATATATATATGAAGAGAGAAAGAGAATGAAAGACAATAATCTTGTTAGAAAATTGTTTTTTTCTTGATTTTTTTTTGAAGATTTAGGATTATATCTGTATGAAATTTATACAATAATATTCAGATTTTTGTGCTCTTTTGAATGATATTTTTTTCTTATTGATTTGGCATAAAACAAGGTATTTCGAATTGGTTGATATGCTTTTGTGTGATTTTATAGGAGTTATTTGGTAACACCAAAAGTTGTGATGATGCTTGTATTCGGTTTTCTTGGGCTATGGGTTCTAACTTTACACATGCAAGATTTAAAAAAAATAGAGAATCTAACAACAAAATTAACGGATGATAGAATGCCGTTGTTTTTGTTGCTAAATGCGTGTGCAATGGTTAGTGGAGCCGTCGGGTTTGGAAGACCGTATGCGGCAACAACTATTTCTTGTCTTGGCCTTATTGTAATAGTTTATGTAGGAATGAAATTTCCAGGTTTAGTTGGTTGGCTGGAAAAGTTTTTTTTTATTTTGTCATCAATAAGTATTGTGTTGGAATATTTGTTTATTGCTATTCGATATTGGCTCAAATCAAAGCAAAGAGACAGATTAAAGGTTTTGTTTTATTGGTTTTTCTTTTTTTCTGTGATTTTTTCAATTTGGTTTTATATTTATTTGCATTCCAGTTAGTTTTATCTTGATATTTTTCTTTTATTAATAAACGTCCTTTAGATTTTAGTTAAATGCATCTACCATTATATCGCTTTCTACAATTAGATATTCAACCATTTCAATAAGAAAATTTACTTTTAATATGTTACCTTGAAAATGCATTATATGCTGTTGTGATCGATTTTATTATGTGAAAATACTGAATATATGAAAAGAAAGAAACGCAGACCTATAGTTGTTAGTATTATATGTGTATTATCAGAAACTCCAGAATAAAAGAGTTTATATATATATATGAAAGAATGAAAAAAAAAGATGGCCCATAGTGGAATTCGAACCGTGCACCTTCTGACATGCGGACAGATGTCCTTAGCCGATTCGACTATAAGGGATATATTAATCTAAGATAGAAATAAATACAGTATTATGAATTTTTTTTATCTTTTAATAAACTTTGTACGATAGAGAGAATTATCGACCTTTTCTATATAGTAATCGGTAGTCGTCAATTTGTTTCAGAAACAAATCAACCATTATCAATCAAATGAGAGCAATTGAATTTTATTTCTGTTAAATCAACTATTAATTTATTTTTCTTTTCCGCTACAATTTTATTTTATTTAAACATCACGGAAATCTTCTAAACCTCTTATTTTTTTTATGATGTTTGTTTAAGATAAATCCTCAAATAATAATTGTTGAATTTTCGGTCTTACCTTGAAGATCATCATCAGAACAAGATGTTATTCATTTAGCAAGTAAATAATATATAATCATACAGTAAAGCATAAAAACTCCAAATTTATTATTTAGACATATTTATTAAAAAAAAAAGACTTTGAAAATAAATGCGAGATATAAAAGATTTTTCTTAAGTTAAAGTAAAATGAAATTATAACGAAAAAGAAGAATTAATAAATAATTGATTTATCAAAAATTACATTCAACTGCAATAATTTGATTCACAATAATTAAAGACCCACGTTTGTCATTATTAAATGGGTAGATTAACTACTAATTTTTATTGAAATTTTTAAATGACATATCAATCAAAATGAATATTTTAAAGTGGAAACATTAACGAAACGTATAATAACTTTAATTAACAATATAATTCTTTAAATAAATAGAAGACAATGTTATGATACTAAGAACGGTTTTGTCAATTTCACAGAATTCTGAAGTAAATGAAAACATATAATCTAGTTATTGGATTTGATACATTCGAAAAAACTCTTCGTCTGAATAATCTTATTCTTGGATTCCAGTCTTCTAGCGAAAACTCGCTAATTATATACACTATAACTGCAGATTTTCTTCAAATTACTTTAGTATTTTATTATTAACAATAGATTATGATTCATCAAAAATACACGAAAAAAAGAAACAAAAAGGAGATATATTTAATAGAATAATGATTGTAATTAACATAGAAATAGAATGCGCATTTAATTAACAGCATAAAAAAGCAATAGGTTACAGTAGCTCATATTAAAACTGAGCTTTATTATCAATTATTTTACATCTTTGAACGTTCATAATGAAGTTGTTGCTATGGAAACACAGATGACATTGGCCTATCCGGGGCTAGAGCAAAACAAAAAGAAAAAAATAGTAAATAACCCGTAACGCAAAGTATTGTAACTGTTTCAACATAACAACAGCTATTACGGTAAATCAGAGCTACAATACCAATGAGAACAAACATTGAAGTGACCCATAAAACACAAATAAGAAGATATTTGTGATCTCCAATTAAAGAAAAAAGGTCGTGAGTAAGGTAAATCTGTAATACGAATAAAATTAATGGTAATATGCGACTGAACTTGAGTTGCATATCAGTGAGGCAGTATTTCACTGATACAACAGAGCAACGACAATCATCATAAGGTATACCGCAGTATAAATTTGTTCCATTTGATGTTCCATTCAGCATCCGCAACTTGAGAACTGATTCATGAGATCTGTCTAGATTATTTAAAAAATTCAACTGCGTAAGAACGAAAATAATTAAAGCACCAGCATAGCAGGTAGTGCGCATTTCATAATTTTTATCGATACCAAAATGAATTCGCATCTTAATATGTTGCTTTGTATAATTTTGAATAAAGCTTAATAAATCACAACGATATTACAACAAAATCTGAAATAAATTCAAAGTGTAAGAAACAATTCTAACATACAATTATTGTCACAACAGTGACGACCAATGCTATAGATATTTCTATTGAAAAGAGTTCATCTGCTCGAGAATATCCTTAGAGTCAATCTCTTATGAAAATTGACGTTGTTTATAAAATCAATAAGGTCATCGCATTTATATTCCATTTTCGTGTTATGATAATACAAGAAATGTTAATAATATTAACTGACTTATTTTAGATTTTTCCACCGTCTTACTTAAAAGACTCTAGTCTTATCACATGAGATTAAATTTGATAATCAGCGGCGGCGCAAATAGAGAGAAAATATCGCCTACTTTCAAAACTTACATTACGACTTTCTCCGATTTTACAATATCGAGGAACCTTTTTCTCTGTTTTCTTGATTTTCAGGGAAAAATACTTTCGCCTAGTTTTGTCTCTCCTCACTGTCGCTCGTGACAATATATAGACTTTTAGATATGCTGAAACAAAACTCAAAGAGTGACGACATCTACTGCTCACTCTGATATACAAGTCACGACGCATTCGCATTTTTTTAGCCTATATGATATAGCGATTGTTGCAATACGATACTTATTGATTAGGCTCATTGTAATTAGATAAAGCCGAAAGAATTCTTCAAAGTCAAACAAAATATAAATAACTTTGACTAAATTTCAATATAGTATTGATGCGGTATAATGTTTATTAATTACTAAGTTATTTCATAGATGTATTTCTCCATCACGATAAGAATGAGATCAAATAATGAATCAAATATAGCTCTTAGATTGACTATTGATATATATTCGGTCAAATGGATCTACATTTTCTTTTAAGCAAAATAAGAATGGTCCAGAAGTTTTCCGATAGTTTTTGATTTCAAATAAGTTTCGATAGGAACATGCTAGAGAACTGAGTGTTTTATCATTTGAAAGAAGCTGTTTCATTGCATAGTTCTGTCTATTGTTCAAAAATATCAATTCTCTATATGACAAAAGAGGAAAATCTTCAATCATTTATTATCTAATTGTATCAATGAAATTAAAAAAGCAGTAGACGAAATATGAAGAAGTTTTATGCGAAGAAGATAAATGCTATGCTCCATTAGAGGATATCAAATCACTTCAAAATATTGTCATATTACATCATGTTTACAGAGCTCTCACTATTTTTTCGAAGGCGAATGGCTGAGTAGTTATTTTACAAACCATTGATATTTTTGAATAATAGGCAGAACTATGCACTAAAATGTCTCTTTCAAATGTTGAATCTTTCAGCTCTCTTCAGCATATTTCCCTCAAAAGTTATTCAAAATGAGAAAATGTCAGGAAACCTTTGGATCACCTTGTATGTGTATCAGCTGGGATTTGATAAGTGTATTAGTAACAAAATCAGAAAAATAATGTGTTTATTTACTTTCAACTCAATATATATATTAACTGACGTGTTCAACATACATATCACAGAGGCTTGTGTCTAAAATCAGCAAGAATCGCAAAAATAATTGATGCAAGTGATGTGCGAGCAATGTGAATATTCAGTAAACATTTTCTTTTCCATCTAATCATATATAAATAGGTAAAAAGGAAAATTTTTACGAAAAATATTCATATTACCTGCATCTTTCAAAAAATAAAAAAGTGATAATAGTTAGTATATTTTGTCTGGTCATACATGAATCTTTATTATACTATGTGCAATAGTCTTCACTTGTCTGATTGAAATAGTACATATTACTTTATAAAAAAAAAGGAATAAATCCTGGTTTTTTTCCTAAAGTCTCATCATTAATGAAATAAAAATGATTTTTAAGAAATTATTAATTTAAACAGATTGTTTAGGAGAATTTAGTATGAGTAATACTTATTAAATGCAACAAAGACATAAAATTCAATAACAATATATAAATGTGAACAGAGGTAGATAGATTATGTTAGATTATTTAGGACAATTAGAATAGAATTTAAATAACAAGTAGAATATACAATATCACAACAAATATGATTGATCTACTTACTGTTAATAATTTCTCAATATTTACAAACACAATCGTCACTATTATGTGGCACAATAGTTAATTATTTAACATTCAATAATGAAGATGAATATGATGATTTATTTTGATACAATAGTATGAATACGATTAAATTAGTTATATAAACATATTCACTTAAAATTATTGACTGTTCATCCAAATGTATGAATGACACTGACACAATAGGAAATAAAATGAACAGTACATGATATTATTGACAAGAAAACAAAACAACAATGAGCAACTATAGATATTCAATAAGCAACGTTGTATTATATATTAATAATTACAAATAAAACAATGTAGAAGTTTGATTGATATAGATCACAAATCATATATGAGAATGAGAGATGTCGCATTCATCAATATGTTTATGTTTCTGTTAAGTTATTGATAGATGATCTATGTATCGACAACAGTTATAAAGCTCCTCGTATTATGTTATAATATAATGATTAAAATCATTAATAAAGTAACTATAACACACAAGCCATTTTCAGAAATTTCGCACTTATTCCTATATATTATTGAAAATATAATGAATCTAGAAATTTTATTTTGTCGTATATATTCGAATAGTGTCAGAATGGATGCGAATGAAGGCACGATATGTAAATAAATAATATTTTTGCAATCGAAATTAATGTTTTAATTGAAAAAACGAGCTTTCTATGGTAATTGTATTTTCATACATTCTGCTACTCATTTGAAAGTAGTTGAAAATATATTATTAACACATCATTATAAGATCAATAAAATCTATAGATAAATATATGCATCAACACAGAAGCCAATAATATTGTTTGAAAATTTTCAAAAACTATTTGAAATCGTCTCATTTGTAGAAATTCTCCGAAAAAAAGCAATATAAAAGAAGCTAGAAGAGTATCAAACAGGAGTTTTGATAAGATTTGAATTTTCAAAAAATAGCATCAAGTAAATGTTACTTTATAAATGAAATGAAAAGTTTCTCCCTGTATGCAGAACAAAAATACTAAAAAAACTATTCCTTATTATTTAAGTTTAAACGATAGACAACTATATATGTAGGTGAAAAAATGATATCAGAAATAAATTATGCTTCATAATCGATGAATCATTCAAGACTACTGTTGAATATCAATAGATAATAACAAAAAAAAAACTGTTATAGTGTATTGTTTTCCATTTGATAAACATTCAAAACATTTTGTTGCGTATACATATATATTTTTTTCATATATTCAGTATAAGCAATCTAAAAATTTTTTGCATAATTTGAATTAAAGATTTGAATGGTATTTCTTTGTAAAATTTCAACGCATTTTTATTGAATGAATAATATTTCTCAATCTCGATTATGATGATGTCTAAAACGACTACCTTTGTTGATAATCATTTCAATAAGTTGTTCAAAATGAGTAGTATTTATTATAGAGTCCCATTGTCCATAGAAAAATGATGATAATAAATTTTAGATATTGATACAATATAATTAATCTTTCAAAGAAAAAACAAAATCTTGATTTTTGAATAAATTACCAATCTATGTAAAAATCGATCAAATATTTGAAACGCTTCAATAAGCACATTGCTAGTTAATTTACAAGAATGAATCTTTTTTTTTAGTATCATTTCTTAGTTGTTAAATGTAGACGCGCTTATTATACTTATTCAACTTTTGATATGTAAGAATAAACGCCAATAAATATAGTCTCAAGATAAAATAAAGAGATCAAAACAAAGAATATTTAAAAAAGTTTGAAAATTAAATTTTAATAATTCATTATATTATTTCTTTTTTTTTCTTATTTAATGAATATAATGAATATTTGTGTTTGATTGTTATTTGGTTTTAATTCTTTGTGCAACAGTAACTTGTTCTTCTTGTTGAAAACAATCATTAAATGCTTGTAAATATGTTTATAAATCATTGAATATTTGTTGAGGTTGTAATAAATTTACACGTATATTATTAACAAATTTTTCTTAATCATAATCAACCGCATCTTATGCTTATTTAATAAGTATACGTAATTGTTTAGTTACTATTGGTTCTTTATATACAAAAATATGTTCACATGAATCAAATAAAGCATCGTCATATTTTTGTAAATGTTCAACTTGTGCTGCATAAGAATCTAATGCTTCATCTGATTTCTGGAAAAGCTATGACGGGTTTCCCAAATTTTAGGGTATTGACCTCTTCCAAAATTCAAGAAAGCAGCAATCAAAAACATCCCTTCCTCTCATCCAAAAGAGTAAATATTTCTCATTTAAATAAAACAAACCCAAGTCATCTGTAGAAAACTCCTAAACTGTAAGATTTAGAGAGGTGAAAAAACCTTTGTAAGTTTACTGATATGAGCTCAATATTTGTGGAAAGTTTCAGAGAGGTTCTACGCACTATAATGAAAATCGATTTTGGAAAGGAATGGGGACCTTCACATATCATGATTCGTAATGGATATAATGCAATTTATTTTTTTCTTACTCCGTCTTGTCTTTCTGCCTTCAATAGAGCCGCTTCTTTTTACTTACATTTTTGTTTCTGTTCTATCCATTATGAATATATAACAGAAAGATAATCTACGACCTCACAAGTGTACTTTTATTATCTCTCTCCTTTTTCACAAAACAAAATCAAATTCATAAAGTAATATTTCGCTTCTATTGCATTAGTATCCGACAAAGAGACTGACTAAATTATTCTATTGATCGGTACAATCAATGGAAGAGTAACTTGTCTATAAAATTTTCTTTTTGATTTGCAAATGATATCAATCAATATGAATTAGTTAGCCATCATGAAATATTTCTGTATTTTTTTTACTATCTTATTTTGTTATTCAATAAGTCTCAAGAGTCAATTAGTTACTGTGGAGGTCTTTTGAATGAACTTATGCATGAAATTTTGAAACTCTTGTATTGCTGTCATACGAATCTTTTTACAATCTGAATATTCTTTTTCATGATCTTCTTAACAAAATTAACGTTTTATCTATATCAAAAACAACTCTTCATTACTATTGTACACAGGTTATCGTTCCTATCAAGATCAAATTATTTCAATTTGTTTATCAAAATGATTCATTTTTCATCTTTCTTCTTCACTATTTGACGTAATATCAAAAATGGTTGAACTTCGAATTTTACATGTATGCTAATAAACCTTAAATATAAAAAGAAAATTACATCAGCAAAAGAAGTGATCTTTTTTACCAATAATACTGATTTAAAATCTATTCTTTGATGTTGTTTAAATCCCCTTAGTAATAATCATATACATTAACATATACTATATGAAGCACGTTCGATATCTACTTAATAAATCTCAGTTCTTGTGACGTATAGATTTCAAATAGTGATCGAGCACTAGCACTATATATACAATATAAGTGATAAAAAAAATCAGCCATTCCTCATACATAAATAAAGTGATACAAACAAATAAATGTTACAGTACCAATCAAGTTGATCACGCTCATTTTTCTAATAATCATATATGCTACCAAATACAATCTTTTCTTTCTTATATTTTATTACATAAGAAAATAACAAAAAATTACAGTTAAAGTTATCATTCTTACCTCAATTATCTTGTTTTTGACTGATGGATCACGGATGTAATACAGGTGATATAATATCGATATTATTAATGTCTAAATTACAACCATTAATCATATCATATTTTGCTGGTGACTTTCAACTTATCGCCAAACTATCGTCCATCATACATGTAATCATTGGTATGTACAATCGAACAGAACTATTACCAATTTCATCGATGGTATACTGAATATTTATGTGACATATTTAATTGTGAAATCTTCATCGCTAATCGAAGAAAATTCACTTTTTTTTCTCATATTTCATCGAGTTCTAATGGTAGTTATCGGTGTACAATAAAAAAGAATTAATATCTAAAAAAAATGATTAATTTAGTCAATTTGAATATTGTATGTTTTGATTGATCATCATTATTAAAAATTCTTATGGAAGGAAAGGAATTTGTTTCAATATTTAAATCAACTCGTTCTTGATGATAGTCATCGAGATGTATTTGTCAAATTAAAAGAAGTGGAAAATTTAATGAAAACTTTTCAAATATTCAATAACTGACATGTATTATTAGTGGCAAAGATTGTTTATTTTATCTAATCAAACATTTACCAACATGATTACATATTTATGTTATATTATACTTATCGAATAGAGATTTAGGTTTCATGTCATTCATTCTTTATTCAAGGTTTTACTGATTTGATTTATCATTTTGTTTGTCTTCATCAATGATTGAAGGACTGATGAACATCGTGTCTTATGAATCGGTAACTATTATGTATGAAAAAAAATCATCTTGATACTAATTTCAATATGTTCTGCATGAAGAACTACTTAGTATATTAATTTTTACGGTGTAAAAAGAAAGTTTATTTCTTGATAAAACAACGCACTACAATAATAAAAGATTGTTCTTTCATTTTAACTTTTAATATGGACTCTTTCAAAGCCCACATCTTAATCGACATTCTTCAATACCAAGTGCTGCATTTCGTGGTAACATTGACTTCAAAGCTTCTACTGTTGTAATATTCAAACCACCAAGACTTGCACCAATAACATTGGCTGGTAAACCTCCAAAAAATGCATCAGCAACAGTTTGAACACCTGGATCAGCTGAATTAAAAGCAGCAACAAACATGGCTGGTTCACAGGCTATATTTTGTTCAAAATGTACAGAACCTTGAGGAAATATAGTAGCTTTGCCAGAATCGACCGTATTCATGATAAAACGAGCTTCATTTTCTTGAAAGAAGCCTGTTTGAAATGTACCAACAACAGCAAAATTCATTTCAGTTGCACGTGGATGTGTGTGTGGAAGATTAATTCCACATGGTTCAATATATGCAATAGTCATAGCTATACCATGTCCAATCAGAGCAGGAAAGTTTGTAGCCTAAAGAATTTATAAAGAAATCGTATCAATGAATTCATCATTATAACATACTGTAGCAGAAACAAGTCGACCACCGAATCCTTGTGATACTCCAGTAACAGAATTGGCAAAATCGAAGACAAACTGATTATCAGCTAATAAACTTTGTCGTTCAAGTTCACTCACTGCTGTTTGAAGTGCTGCACCTAGTCTATCTGATGACGATGATCTTGGCATGGATGAGGGATTATTTCTTGTGGCGTCATAACCATAATTTACAGATGCTCGAAGTGGTGAATTGACTTTTGCAGATGCATAAGCATAGTTCGTAGATGATGGAGATACTTGACTAATTCGTGTAGATCCATAACCATTATTAGATGGGGAAACAACTAAACATACGATTAATGAACTTTTTTCAAAAAGAAAACTTATTCAAAACTTACCAGATCGACCGAAAACAATGCTTGATAAAGCAAATAAACAAATCAATGAAATCTATTCATTAAAAAGTTGTAATGAATGAAGATGAAGAAGAAATAATCAATAAACTTACCAAAGTCATGCTTAATTTTTGTAAAGAATATTGTTAAAATAACAGCTATTTATACTCGTACAAATGCTTACCTCGAAATATATTACGACAAGAGAATGATATCTTCAATATCTTTATTAAATATAATAAGATAGGTTTTTGAGTGCATATAACGAAGAATCGATAAATCGATATATAAAAGAATGAATAGATATTATATTTTAAACGGTTATTGTTCTTTTGTTTTCATTCTTTATCTTATATGATTCATCAGAAAATTCTTTTTATTTTCTAATCGATGTCAACTAGTTCAAAAGAACGACATCGACTAGTTGACTTTAATATATCCCTTGATTTTTTTATGTTATTTCTTTTGAAATCAAATCAACATTTAGATAACGATGAGGTAAAATTCATTTTCATAATTAAATATCTTAATCATTTTGAAATGAAAGTTTTCTTCGACAAAATTTTTTTATTAACCAAACAACTACAATTCAGAGGAGGTTGTCGATATTTTTTAGATCATACAAATCGATTTAGTCTTTATTATAGTTATTTCAGTAGATAGATATAGAGAAGAGGCATGAATTGGGAAAATAAATAACAAAAAAAACGATTTTTTAATGATTATAGTCAAAAAACAATATCTGAAAGTAATTGTGACAACCCTGTATTTTTCTAAGACAAGACATTTGTTATTGGTTGTAAATAATAGAAAATACATCGAGAGTATTTTTTTTCATTCAAACTGAATGTCTCTAAGGATAAGAAAATATAATATAATCATCGATAATAATTCAGTAACATGAAGATCAAATACAGATCGAAAAGCAATTCAAATAAGATCATTAAGATTAATCTACAGTTGATTATTATTATTATTTTTCAAATCATTATTGATGTTTGGAAATAGAAAATTATGTTGAAATCAAATATCTTTAAAAATACGAAAACATAATTTTTTTTCTTAATGTATGATCTGATACCGTAGAGTATCGTTCTTGTGTAAATAATATCGAAATAATTAAAGATTAAATATTAAAGAGGAGAATAGTGATATTCATCAGAGATTATCATCAGTAACTTTTTTTGTTCAGGTTATATCAGAAATTTTCAAATTCAAGTTAAGATTCAAATCTAAGCATTTGTTTTGATTCTCTACATAAAAAAGTTCAGTTCATAACTTTTTCTTCTTTATATTGACCTTTGGTATTTTTTGTTCGTTTTTTTCCAATGCATTTTAACGTAGAAATCAAAAATGAAATCTCTAAAATATCTCGATATAAATATCTTTCAATTTGACTTATCCATCTCTGTAGAGAACAAATTAAATTTAATCATTCCATATGCAACAACAAATACTACTTATATAGACTATCCTGATCGATTTATCTCATTGATCAAAAAATTGTTTCAATGACAAAAAATAAGTTTTCTTTCCTATTGATTATTTCTCAGATAGTTATGATTGTCGGAATCCATCCAAATCTTATGCTTTTTGTCTCTCCTAGAGAAATCCAATGTCTTATTTTATCTTAATATTCGTTATAATTGCTTTCTGATTGTATAAACAATTCTAGATTAATCAGCGTCTTCTACAAATGAATTTTATTCTTAAATGCAAGACAAAACACACAAGCGGCAAAATAAAGTGATTTTTTTATTTACTATTCGTTTGTTTAACACGATTCATTCTCTTTCGTCTTCTTATTTTCTTTAATTCACCTTTTACAGGATCAACACCAAACTCATACTTTAATATATCCATTATAATCACAAATAAAGTAACACTAATAGAAACAATAATTACAAAAGAAACAAATGATTTTGAAACAACTTGATAAACAATCATTTTAGTAGCAGTTTTTTCACAATACCGACCAGAATAACTTCAAGTTAAACATTCACATGTAAAGTTAAGAAATAATGGACGACATACACCATTATTTAAATATGTCATATTTTTACAATAGACATCTGTCCAACCTTGTTTACATATACAATCAAATGTGCTGTTCAATGTTTCATTACATTTACCTAAACAAATAGAAAGAATATTTTTTAATGGATCTTCAATTACAGAAATACCATAATTCCAGCAGGTGTTTGGTTTAGAAGACCGATGATCGATTTGACAATTTGTACCATTAAAACCAGGAAGGCAGGAACAAATATATCCGATGGGAGATGTGTTATTACCAATACATGTACTATTCTTGACACAAGGCTTCTGCATTTCACATGGCGTTTCTGAGAGAAAGCAAAGTATGGTATATCTGAATAGAATAAAGGAATGTAACAAACTTGTTCAAGATAAAATCACTGTAGAAATGGAACTTAAATATGTGGAAAGTATGCTAGAATCATCGGTTATTGCTAAAGAAAAATTGATGATTATCTGTTTTCAGAAGTACATCCACTCTCATATAAGTTTCTTAGAGTTTAAGCATCGTGCAAGATCTTTTCAAAGTTTGTATTTAGTATGAAATTCGACTGGTATACGAAACAAGACTGTTTACTATACATTAATAAATTTTAGAAATCGACCCATCTATCTACTAAGGAGAGAACATACCCAGGTGTCCAAGTTTTTTAAATCAGCTCTTTTAACCATAGATAGATCTTGATGAGATATGAAGAACCACAAAATGATTCGTGCTCTTGCGCATTTATTTTTGAGAAATCGAATTCTCAAGGTACATAACAAACGAGAGAATGAAATGAAAAATTACTGTTTTTGGAGAATAGTAGAGTATTAGGATAAAAAACTTTCTCATTTTCGTGTACTGCTCGTACAACCTGTTCTGAATTAAGAGTTAGATCGAACTTTACTGTTAGCACTCCTACCCATTGTTTATCAACCCATAGAGCACTGAAAATTCTTCATTTTATCGTTGATATCATTATAAACCACCAAAGTCCTTACGAAAGAAAATCAGTTCAAGTGTGATAGTTCAGGAAAAAGTGATTGAAACATAGTGGTTTAGCACACCAGCTGCAGCAGATGAATGGAGCCACATCACATGAAGACATAACGTATATTGTAGCATTAAAAGAAAAACACGCTTCACTGGCGAACCAAGCATATTGGTTCATTCGAGCAAAAACTTCGGAACACAGTTGATTATGAGTGAAAGTCATGAAATGAATGATATTATTACGTTCGCTAATGTTGATATCAAGTTCATCGAGCAGTACACAATCATATAGCCGACGAGGAATCACTTCCATTTGTCTATTGAAAAAGACATCGAATAGCTGAATTAGATCTGTCGTTTTCTTCGATATTTCAAGTCTTGTGCATCCGAGAATATGATCGTATAATCCCTTTCCACACTGCTCAAAGTTTAAGATTTTTTCCATCTTTATTACAATTTTATATGAATCAATGCATCGGATCAGTTTCTTTCCAACGGAGAAAACTGCAACTCTCTATCTTGTTTCTATGAAAAGTTATTCAAAAAATACCCACCCGCATATTTTATTTTGAATTGAGCAATAGTTTCTAATAAAAAAAAATCATTTTTCTTATTAAAGGACAATAGTCATCAATAAATTATTGTTTTATTCTTGAATGAGTTGCATATATTTCTATCTAACTTTCAATTCTTATCATCTATTCTCTTATTTAACAATCTAAATTAATAAATTGTTTTCAATGACAAAAAAAAATCATACATATCACATCATATCTTATATCATATACATATATACTTCACGTTCATTCATATCATTCATACGATCAATGACACACAAAATCAGTAAATGACAACTAAATAATTAAGATGTATATGCATCATATGCACTAAATATTTATATATATATATATATCGATCAAATCAATGAATGGAGCATTGAACAAACAGAACGATATGACTAAAGGTAAATTGCTTGTATATCGTATTATCTTAAATATACATTTTTTTACGCTTTATTATTGATCACTAGATAACGTAAATGAATTATGAAGTAATTCAAGAGAAAAGATTGGTTTTTTAAATTTTATAAATTTTTATCAATTGCTTTTAATCAAGTACGTCAGGGTATGTGATGTTCTATATGTTTTTTTAAGAGTTTAATTGAGTTTCTGAAATTAAATTAGTTTTTAGAAATTAAATGGTATATCAGAAAATGAAATCAATGGCTTGAGAAAGTATGAGTTTTCTCCAGAAGTCATTTGATTCTAATGTTTTTTGAAAATTTGGTAGATTCTATAAGATCCTATTAGTTCTCAGTAGCATTTCGTAGACCTACTAAATTTAATTATACTTTGATAATTTTTACAAATAGATCTTCTCTGTAAAATTTTAATAATTTAATTTTGTGTTATAAATTTGAATATTCATCAATGTTCTCTTCTTTTTTGTTACTTCTTAACTGTTTTAGTTAGGCTTTTTACACTTGTCGACAATTAAAAGGTTAAACAGATGTGAAGAATATCAGTCTTCATTTTTCATATAATCTTCAAATAAATATCAATGTACAAAATTTTTTTTTTCTTTTCTCTCAATTCTTTTTTTTTTAATAAAATTAAAAGTGTAAATCCTCTTAGTTATATATAGAAGATTTATATATACACATATATATATCTACTATCCTCTTCGATGTTTTACATGTTCAATAATATAATATAAATTAAATTGATTTAGTCAATGTACGAGCAAGAGAGAAGGAAAAAAAAAGTGTCTACTCATTTGATTACCGATAAAATTATCTAACTCATATATATCTCTATCTATAGCGCCAATACGATCGATAGAATTTTTATTTACAAAAGAGAGAATATAACAACAGTGTCGCACGCATACAAAAAGAAGACGAAGATTATCATGTAAACGAATAAAATGTTTTCTTCTTCTCCTTCTTTATTCAACATAATTATCATCATTTTTTATTGATTTATATACATAGGAAAGAAAAAAAAAACAAAAAAAAACCGAATTTTTATTTCTAATGTCAAAATGTATATGTACAGATATGAAAAACGTGTTAAATATTATGGACATATTGAAAATAATGAAGAAATAAGTGAGTATTAATTTATTTTAAATAAATTATCAGATATATTGATTAATATATTCTATATTATATTCATATTAATTTACCTGTATCTTTCAATATATAGAAAATGCGACTTTAATTGACAATGAAAATCATATAAATTCAGTTCGTGCATTTGGTGATGGCCTTCAACAAGCTCAAGTTGGTGTTCAAACATCATTTACTGTTGATGCACGTACTGCATTTAATAAAAATGATGATGTTAAAGTTGTTGTTACTAGTAAGATTTTTAAAAAGAAAAAACAAAAAAAAAACTTATTTTATTTTTCAAAATTTTCTAGCACCATCAAAACATACATGTCCTATGCAAGTCTTTAATAATCGTGATAATACATGGACTATAAATTATATTCCAAATGAAGTTGGTGAAACTTATATTGATATATTTCTTGGTGATGAACTTGTTAATGGTAGTCCATTTAAAGTAAATATATTTGATATTAATCAAATACATGTTTCAAATATTCATCATGGTCTTGTTGGAAATTTGGTTAAATTTAATATTGATGCTAGTAAAGCTGGTATTGGTCAATTAGAAATAGTTATACAAGATGGTCGAATACCATGTGATGCTATATCATGTGGTTTATTTCAGTTTTATGCTACATTCTTATCAAATGATGTAGGACAACATACAATTGATATTAAATTTAATGGATTATCTGTACCTGGTAATTTAAATAAATAAAGAAAAATAAATAAATAAAAAAATTTTCTTTTTATAGGTAGTCCATTTATATGTTATATTCATGATTTATCTCATATAACTGTATCTGATAGTTTAACAAGTGCTCATATTGGAATTCCATTATCATTTGATATTCATCATTGGGATATATATGATTATCATAATCAAACATTTCCACTTGATGTAACAATTACTGGTAGAATTATTATATTATTTATTTATTATTTATTATTATTATTATTATTTTTAAGCTCCATCGGGTCGTCCGGTTCCTTTTAAACGGTCACAATTGAACGAAAGTATTACACGTATCGATTATGTTCTAAATGAGATCGGTAAGTGAATAAATAACAAATAAGGATAGAGGAGAAAAGAGAAAAAAAGAAAGATTATAATGATCATGTCATCGGATACAAAAACAATTTTACTATTATTAACAAATGCTAGTTGAACAAATAGAAATAAATGAAAAAAATCAAATATATTTTACTCGACGTTGTAGTTTTACAGAAAAATCTAAACAACGTTTAGAATTATATCGACGTCGTTCATTACAACAGACTAATGATGTTGGTAGGTCATTGAATTAGGCTTCTTATCCTTTTTCTTTGCATAATGATGAAGGTTTGAAGCTTGTCAAGTACGGTAAGAGATAATGATATGTTCAAATGTAAATCAGATACAACATATTATCATTGAAAAAAAATCAATTTTTAGCTTTTTAACTGATGTAATACTTATTTCACTACTTGTATATAAAATCAAGGACAAACATACGTCCCTACATATACACTCATCTTTCACACGTATAGGATGGCACATTTCCTTCACTCCCCCCCCCCCCCCCCTTTCCTCTTTTTCGTCGTCGTTTAATATGCATATAGACATACCTTCAAGTATGTTATATAGAATCGAATAGAAAAGAACGACAAAACGACAACATCATTCTGGCTTCCACCTCACTTTTCTCTCTTTCTGTATCATTTAATTGTAAACATTATTTATTTTGACGATAAGATAGGTATGACTATTTTTATTTTAAATGTAATTTAACATTTCAAAATTTATTTATTTATTTTTCTTTGTTTTGTTTAATTAAGAAAAAAAAAAATTTTTCTTTTTTGTTTGTAATACAATATGATAAGAATTTATGGACAATACGATAATTTATATATTTTTCTTTAGGCACACATCGTGTGGATATTCGTTCGAATAATAATAATAATAGTAGTAGTGAAAGAATGGATATAAATGGTTCACCATTTGCTCTTAAAGCATATGATTCAACTCGTTTAATTGTCTCGGATATTCCACATCTTGTTACATATAATAATCCAGTAGAATTTACAGTTGATGCATCAAAAGCTGGTGAAGGACAACTTGAAGTTGCTATAAATGATGGTTTAGTACCAAATCAAGTTAAAGCATTAGGAAGTTCAAAATTTCTTTTTACATTTATACCAAAAACAACCGATCCACATATAATTTCAATTAAATTCAATGGACATCAATTACCTGGTAAATATTTATTTATCAGAATAATATATCTAATTAATATTTTTTTTATATAGGTTTTCCAAAAGAATGTCAAATATTTTCAACAGATGATATAACAACACGTGGACCTGGTCTTAGTCAAGCATTACTCGGTGAACAAACTTGGTTTACTATTGAAACACCACATGGAGGTTCAGATGATGTACAAGTAACTGTTCTTACACCGACAAATGAACAGTTAAATCCATCAACACGTCTTACTTCTGATGGTCTACGAGTTGATTGGATACCATCAGAAGTAGGAACATATACAGTTCATGTGACATTTGCTGGTAATTCAGTACCTGGAAGTCCATTTCGTGTAAAATGTTATGATCCAAAAAAAGTTCTTGTTACACCTCCAACAACTGATAGTGCTGTTCGAAAATCAACAAGATTTCTTAGTTAGTTAAAGAATATAAATTTCTTTAATTTATCTTTTCTTTTAATTAAAAAAATATAGTTGATGCATCTCGTGCTGGTGAAGGAAATCTTGAAATTAGTGTAAATTATTCTGGTCGTAATATTCCAAATCAAGTTAATCCTATTGGTAATAGTCGTTTCGAACTTCAATTTATTCCACAAGAAGCAACAGTACATTATTGTAATATTCTTTTTAATGGCGAACCTGTACCAGGTAAGATAATACTTTCTAAATATAATAATATAAATAACACAAAAACATTCATAAAACGACAAATTTTGATTTTAAAAATCTATTGATAAAATATTGATCGATTATCTCATACAATTTAGATTGATCAAAAAGAAAAGATTCATTTTTTTTTAATATTTATTTCATTTAAATATGACAAAATAATATGTATATAATGCTTTATAATTGATAGTCATCGCTAGTTATCTTAGATAAGATATATAATTAATTATACAAAAATACTATTTTGTCCTTTCCTTTTTTTTTTTAGTAATTTATTGATAGTTATCGTCTTTGTTTTGTTGTTCGTATATAAATGTATGAGAGCGTAAATAAAAAATTGCTGATGCATAGACATGCCATTATGAAGATGAACGAAGGAAAAAAAAATGTGAGCGAGGTAAATCGAAAAAGCGAAAGTGGACATATGTATGTATATGCATATGCAGCTCTCTCAAGCGCATCAACTTTACTAAGCGAGAGAGTGAATGAGCGAAACAATTCAATTTTCAATTCATTTTAAATACTAGATAGGAAGAGAGTATATACGTGTGTAATGCTTACTATTGATCATCCCGTAGTTGACGATGATGAGATATCATCCGTGTTACATTCATCTTCAGGTAATTTTTTTTGTTGTCATTGTTGTTACATTCTTAAAGATTTATCACGTCCAAAGGCTTTTTTAATCGAGAAGAAAAAAAAAACTAATGAATAAGAACGAAAGTTAGGTACATATATTATAATTATAAAAAGAAAAACGATGTGTTGTTGTTGTATCTCGAGTGGTTGTCCATGTAGTTTATGGTTAGATAGAGAATTTTATATTTATAATGATGGTTTTAGTCAATATGAACGTAATAGAAAAAAATGAAAAATTTTATTTTATTTTTATTTTTTTAGGAAGTCCATTTAATGTTAATGTTATGGATACTCAACGTGTTATGGTATTTGGTAAAGGTCTTGGATCTGTACCTGTTAATATTTCAACATCATTTACAATTGTAACACAAAATGCTGGTGTTGGAGATTTAAAATGTTCTATTAAAGGTTTAGTATAGATTTCTTTTTTTGTTTTAATTTAATATTTTGGTGATGGTCTCGAGCAGTAGAGATACTCATTTTTTTGTTTTGTTTTGGTGTTTTGTTTTTCTAATATAATTAGGTAGATAACATTGATTATTAATTTAATGTAAGTTATAATAAAAAATTTTCTATTTGAAATAAAATTAAGACAATATATATGTTTTAGATCCTGAGGATAATTTAATATCTTGTACTATGACAAAAATTGATTCAAATCGATATGAAGTAACTTATACACCAAATAATGTTGGTTAGTTAAATATAAAATAGTTTTAATTTAATAAGAAAAAAAAATTTGTATTTAGGTGATTTTCAAATAGAAATTTTTCAAGATAATAATCTTATAGATAATCATTCATATACAGCACGAGCATTTGATGTTAATAAAATAATGATATATGATTTTCCATCATCAACTATTGTTGATTCATCAACTTATTTTATTAGTAAATAAAAATCTATCAAAAAAAATATTTTTATTTATATATTTTTTGTGTTATATTTAGTTGATGCAACAGATTCTGGTTCAGGTAATCTTGAAATAGCCGTATCAATAAATGATAAAAATATTCCTAATTATGTACAAAATGAAAATGGTGCTCGTTTTCGTGTGAAATTTATTCCTGATCAAATTGGAATTCATTATATTCGTATTAAATTTAATGGAATTGATATTCCTGGTAAACAAAACAAAAACAAAAAAATAACGTTTTTTTTCTTTTTGTTACAATAGGATCACCGTTTATATGTAATGCATATTCAAGTGATTTTACATTTGAAAATTATGAATATGCATCAATTAATAAACGAACATCATTTATAATAAAACCAAAATTAAATTCAATATTTAATCGAAATATTTATGTTGATATAATAACTCCATCAAATAATCGAATTGAAGGAAAAATTGAAGAAAAATCAACAAATATTTATACAATTAATTTTATTCCCAATGAAATTGGTGAACATAAAATTATATTTTATAATGATAAAGAAAAAAGTTTTATTTCAATGAAATTTATATGTCAAGTTTATGATATAACTAAAATTCGTATTAGTGATTTACCACCTGCTAATTTACATCGACCATATAAATTTACGAGTAAAGAAAAACAATATTTTTTTTCTTTTTGATTATTTGTTTATCTAGTTAATACAAATGAAGCTGGTGAGGGTCATTTATCTGTAAAAATTAAACAAAATGGAAATTTAATAACACATGAACAAACTCGAATTGTTACTCATATTTATGAAATTTCATTTATACCTGAAACATTAAATGATTGTATAGTTTCAATATTATTTAATGGTGAAGATACTTGTAAGTAAAAGTTTTTTTTTTTTTATTATAATCAGTTTTATCATAGTCGATGTAATTTAAAGTTAGAAGGTTATATTCATTTTTTACGCTATAAACTATGACATGATGTATGATTAGAGTTGGATCAATAGTACATTAAACATCATGACAAATCATTAATGTCACCTTCAAATCGACAACCATTAATAAGAATATGTTTTTTGTCGACAGTATGATTTATTTTTTGTTGATGATTTGGATAAAAAAGATATGATCAAATTAGATGTCATTATCAAAATTGATATATAAACAGAATGATTAATCAACCTATTAATAAAGAATGACCAGTGCTTCAGAACTATTTTTCGAACGATGTAACATTAAGAATAACATTGATTTTTACTTTAAGCATTTTGATGTGAAAAAAAATCTCCAAATAAAGGCAATAGTTTTGAAAAATTAAATCGAAACTTTTCAAATTCACTTTAGAATTTTTTTTAATAGATGAGAAAACAAAAATTTTTGTTTCAAACCTTGACAGAATTTATAGAAAGTCGGCTTTTATAAGAAAAATTTTACTGGAAATTTCAGAATCAATGTATATCATACTATACTTTCACGTGTCTAAATATAGCCAGTTAATATAGCTGGTAGTGTCTCAAAATCTGAAAAAAAAACGCATTCTGAAGGATTCTATGTGTAGATTCAGCAGTTTGTTTAACACCAAGTATATAAATTAAGCGAGAAAAATCCATGAGATATGTAGGAGATAAAACAATTATGTGTTGATCAGTCACCAACAAAAAAGAATCCATCAAAGTGTTCAGCTGAAGTATTAATTGTTGCTGGTGACGGTAGTGCGTTTTTCACCTTAAACTTCTACACATCTACTTATATATTCAGCATTGGTAACTGAAACAATACTTCTTTGTTTTTCAGACAAATAATAAAGATTCAACTGTTCGGATGAGACTTGTTCGTTCCTATTGAATGACAGACGCCTCCAATTACAATACTTTACAGCATGAGTAAGAATTGCTCACTTTGTACATAGTTGCTAGTTTGAATATCAAATCTATAATGAACAATAAAATAACTGATATATTCACACAAATACATTGTTATAGGGGCCGTATGTGTACTATCTTCAAAAGTGTGAAATATAATAGTCATTTAGATGGTGTATTATTATTTGACTTCAATGCTTTTATATACATTTTTCTAAAGATTATCATATTGATGACAATTCTAGTCTATACATAAATGAGTACCATCTATTCTTTAGTAAAGTTTTGATTAACTATTTTCTTATTGCATCGATTGGTGTAATAAATAATCATTTGCTTATTTTTGTTCTCATTCACATAATCAATAGAAAAATAAACCGTGTAAACTATTGAATCTAGAAAACATTTATTTTCCTTTTTAGTGGATCCTCTCATAATACCAGTAATGACTGATTCTAAACAAATTTATGTTTCACCAATTGCTCCTGGTAATGTCGGACAACCAGTTATCTTTACTGGTAAATTAATATATATATATACTTTTTTCTTTCTAAAAATTTTAATAAAAACTATCTTTTTTTTTCTTAAAAAAATTAAACAGTTGATCTTGTTGAACCCAAACCAATTTCTGTACTTATAACTGAATCTCATGGTGGTCGTGTTATTCCACATAATATAAACTCAATTTCAAATGAAAAAACTCGTTATCAAATAAATTTTACACCAAATATTGCTCGTCAACATACAATATTAATATCTTATGATGATCAACCAATATCAACATATCATGTTGATATATTTGATATAAATAAAATTCGTGTTAGTTCTATAGATAATGGAATTATTGGTATTCCATTAATTTTTACTGTTGATACACATGGTGCTGGTGAAGGACATTTAGAAGTAACAATAAGTGATGGTAAACGTACATTACCAGCTGAACTTAAAAGTATTCAAGCAAGAAAATTTCATATTGGTTTTCTACCTGAAATAGCTGGACAATATTCAATTATAATTGCATTTAATGGAATACCTGTTGAAGGTAGTCCATTTATAATTCATGTTGATGAATTATCAAAAAATCATAAAGAAAATATTGAAGTAGAAGAAGAAGAAGAAGAAAATATCAATGATGATGATGAAGAAGAAGATATTGAAGATCATGAATTTTTAATTGGTGGACAATTAGAAGGAACAAAAGTTGGTGAACTTGCTTGGTTAATATGTGGTAAACCATTAAGTGATATTTATGAAGATTTTGATTTATTTGTCACTGGTATATAGACAATAATTCTTTTTTCTCGAACAAATAAACATAAATTTTTTTTTATAGATCCAGATCAAATTATAATTAAACATACACGAATACAAGATTCTGGTGGTCGATGGCGTATTGAATTTGAACCTATAAAATCTGGTATTTATCAAATTCAAACAAATGATAATGATAATAATGATTCATTAATTATTCTTGCTTCAATGGAAATTTTATCATCAGATTATCAAAGAACAATTGAAGGTGAAAGAATTATTCATCCAAATGTACTTAATTTTATTGTTATTAATTCTAATAATGAAAATTTAAAATTTCATTTAAAACGTATGAAACATTTTTTTTTGTTATTGAATTTACATTTATAAAATTTATGTTTTTTTTTTCTTAAGGTTTAAATAATGATGAAATTCCAATTGAAATTCAACGAAATTCATTAGAATGGAAAATTTTTTTTACATTAAGTGAAATTGGTAAAAAGAAAAATTTTTTAATTTAAAAAAATATTTTTTCATTTGTTAATTTATAGATTATTATCAATTAATTATTAATGATGATAATAATGAACAAATATTTGATATCTATTGTGTTACTGAAGAAACAGATATATTTCGTAATGGTGGTATTGAAGATATAACTCGATTAATTTTAGATCAAAGTAAAATTAATGGAAATGATGTTAATGTTATTGTAAAGGGTAAAATATAAAATTTTCATTTGAAAAAAAAAATTTTATTATGTTATTTTTTTATAGATCCATTAGCTCATACAATTCCAGCGGCATTTTATCGAAATTTGAATCGAGATCTTATTATTGAATATGTACCGACTAAATTAGGTTGGTTTGGTTTATTTAAAGTTTATAGAAGAATTTCTAAGATATGAAAGTAACTGGAAATCTTCAATATTTACTATTAGAAAGAGAAATATGAAGAAAGAAAATTTTTCCTAAGTTATTTTTACTATAATTTAGTTGAATTTATTAGTTTCCACAAGAGCGAGAGTGCAAAGAATTAAACCGAAGATAAAATACTGACTTAGTCATACATTAATTCGACTCAGATAAAGGCAATTGAGAAAGAGCTTCATGTATCTAAATCGAATTAATATATGAATAAGTCAGTATTTTAATAGTTTAGCATGATTAATATAGTTGATGTTAATGTATTCAGTAAAATCGATATCAGTATCATCAATGATCAATGTACTGACATGGATACATATTTAAATGGAATTAATTGAGTTAAAATTATCTGATTTTTGATTGTCAATTATATTCAATTATTATTAAATGTATTTAATTATTTTATTTTTTTAATTAGATATTCATGAAGTATTTATTCGAACACAAAATAATTTACTTGATATATGTCCTATACGTATAATGTCATTTGGTGCTAATAGTCCATTTGAACCAGTACTTCGTGTACAAGTTAAAGAAATTCTTGAACATAAATTTGAAGGTGTTTTTGATAATATAGATAAATTACAAATTGATATCACTGGTAAAATTTCTATTGAATATCATAAAAAAGAAAAGATAATTATATTGAAATTTTTTCTATAGATCCATTTGAAAGACCATTATCATTTCAACGTTCAAAAAATGAACATGGAGAATTAATAATTGCTTTATCACCTGTACGAGTTGGTAAATTTTATTTAATATATTTCTATTAGAATATTTTTTTTAAAAATATTTTTCAAGGAACTCATTGGATACGTGTATCAAATAATGATAGTAAAAATTTTGCTTTATTACCTATATTTGCATATGATGATGATTATGTATCACTTTCACCAGCTGTTACACCTTCACCAGAAATGAAAGTAAAAAAACCAAAATTATCAAAAAATCTTAATCAAAATTATAATAATAATAATAATAATATAAATGATTCATTTATACCATTTATAACCGTAAAAGATTTTACAACAATTAGTGAAACATCTGATATTCCATCATCAATTTCATCATCACAATTACCACCACCATTATCTCCAATGAAAGAACTAACATCAATTATTCCAAATGAAGTATCTAAATCACCTCATATAAATCATCGAATAAGTCCAGAAGTACAAATACTTAATATAACAGATCTTAATGATCCAGGCGTTCGTATCATTTCAAAATTTAGTTTTAAAGATATAGATAATAAATTTAAAATTTTAATTTATGGTAAACAAAGAAAGTTTTTTTTTGTTTAAAATGAATAAAACTTTTCTTTTTTTCAAAGATGCTGATGGAAAAAATATTAATTATAAAACTGAATATCTTATTGATGGACGAAAACGAATTTTTTATGAACCTACTGTTGTTGGTATGTTTTTTTAAATTTTTATAAACATATAAAAGAATCAATTTTTATTTTTAGGACCTGTAGAAATTCATATATCAAAAGAAAATGAACCAATTGAAGGTAGTCCATTAATTGTTCATGCATTTGATCCAACTGCTGTTCATTTAATGGATTTTCCGGATAAATTACAAATAAATACAGTAAATCGATTTGTTATTGATCCAACAAAAGCTGGAAAAGGTTCATTAAAAATTGCTATTAAAGGTTTGAAGAAAAACAAAAAATTCATTATAAAATCAAAAAAAATTTATTTCATATTTTCAGATCCAAATAATCGTTCATTACCAATCACTGTTCTTAAACGATCAAATGGTTATGTTGATGTAGAATTCGAACCAGCTATTCCAGGTAAATTTTCAAAAAACTGAAAAACATATATATATATATATTTAAATAATATCTTTAGGTTCACATACTATATCTGTATTATTTAATCGAATTGCAATACCTGAAACACCATTACGAGTATTTGTTGAATCTAAAGATATTAAAAAAATATTAAATGAACCTATTGAAGAACGTAAGTATAAGATTGATAAATACATACACACACACCCTTGTTAGTCATAGGAAATCACTGCTCTAGCACATATTATTTCCTAAATTTTTTTAGGAATACTCCATCGAGGATATGGTATTGTTGGTATGTCTATAGAAAAAAAAACCAAAGATAGTGTTATTATATTCTTTATAATATAATAGAACAGTATCAGCATTTAAAAGATGGTAGTATTCGTTTAGTACTTCATTTTGATAAACCAGAACAATCAAATTGGGAATGTATTCGAGGTAAATACTCGATTCGTATCAAAAAATCTTTAATTGATAAACAGGGTGTGTGTGTATGTGTATATGAAGAAGATTTTTATTTTATTAAATTGTTTTTTTTTTGTTATTTTTTTTCTAGAACTAATAGGAAAAACTATTCGAACAGATGAAACTGAAGAACGTGGACGTTCAACTTATCCAAAACAACAGGAACAAGAACGAGCACGTTCATTATCATCTCAAGCAATATTTGATCCAATACATTCACGTTTATCGAAATCAAATGAAAATATGACTCAAACAACATCACAAAAAAATTCATCAGCTATTGAACAACAACGTACAGAACGTATAACAAAATCTGAAGATCGTTCTTCATCAATACCAACAAATATACCATTGAATGATTTACAAATTCAACGTCTGAATCATTTAAAAGAAAAATTTCAATCACAACAACCTATTGATACTGTATTTGGTATGATAAATTATTTACTACAGAAATATAAAATAGATTTTAATCATAATCTTACAAACATTTCTTTCCATATTCTCATAAAAAATACAAGAAGAACCCAAAATATTTCAATTTATTAGAATATTAGAATTCAAGTTTTGTTTACAACCGTAAGACGTGATTGCTTATGAGATAATGCTAGAATGCAAATATCCTACACCTAATCATAAGTCATTTATTATATACATAAGTGTCACATATGATATAAAGTTTTTTCGAGCTGTTTATAGACTTTTTCAACCCATATCAAAAGCCAAAGATCAACGGATATATTTGCATAGCAATGAGGAACATGTATATTTCCCTAGTCGAAAGAAATGATGCATCAGTTTTATCAATCCTCACACAATTCTAAAATTTTTGTACAATCTTTCAAAACACCCTCTAAACTCAATATTTCTACTATTGATTCAAACTAGTTTGAATATGAGGAATTTAGTATCTAATGTACCAAAATGACCTTGCTGTCAGTGTCAATCAGTGCGATGATTGTATTATTGATGTATTAGAGTCAAAATTGAGCTGATATCGAAAAGTATGAACCAATTAAATTGTAATTTTCGAGAATAATAGATATTAGTGTTTGCTATGTTATTGAGATACATAATGTCGTTTAAAGAGCTATTGTGAAAATAAATGAATATATAGAGTAGTCTTCTATGTCAGTTAAATCAATGATGATAAGTGTCAAATAAAAACAAAATAATGCACGAATAATAATAAGATAATAATGAAATAGGACGTCTGTCAAGAAAAATACATAGTCGAAATACAGAAAGGAATAAGATAGAATAATATATCGACAACCTATTATCATTAAAGAGTAACTATCATCAATTAGAATTTCCTCACTTTTGTTATTTTCTATTAGTACGTATAATAGTACTAAAGAAGACACTTTTTTCACAGATGCAGTTTTCTGTTGTGTCTCGTAAATATTTCATTAACAATCATATTCATATATTGTTTGTTAATATTTCAATATTTTATCTATCTATATATCTCAGTTTTGGAAAGAAACATTATAGTTCATGCCGTTAATATACTGAGGACTTTTTGGGAACTATGAAATATATTTTATATTATATCAATAATAATGATATATCGAATATGATGCAAATTAATTTTTTTATTGCAGATCCTCGACGATATCCATTTAAAGTACTTCTACAAAATCCATATCCACTTGTCAATGTTGATGTACATCTTTTAAGTATGTAATTAATAAAAAGAAATATTAAAATCATATGAATTTCTTTTGTAAATAAATAGTTGATCTTCCACATATTGCATATGTACATGTAGCAATAAATGGTATAGAAATTCCTATACAAGCAGCTCGTCGAAATGATGATACATTTCTTCTTAAATTTCGACCAACTATTGCAGGAGATTATTCAATTACATTAAAAGATTATATTGAACAACCTATTCCAGGTAATAAAAAAAAATTATTATATAAAATATACTTTATTTTCTTTTTTTTATTGATATAGGTTGTCCATTTATTTTTCCTGTTTATAATCCAAATATTGTTCATCTTGAACCATTTAATTCATTACAACCAATAAATAATTGTCATTTAATATGTATATAAGTGGTTTTTTTTTATTCGTTTATTAATTTATAAAAATGAAATTTTCTTTTTTTTAGGTAATGTTGATAAAGCAGGACCTGGAAAAATCTTTGCTATGACCTTTTTTCAAATTGATGAAAATCAATTTCAACCAATATTAATTCCTATTCAAATTCATCCACTTCCATCAAATCATATTCGTATTTCACTATCACCATCAAAAATTGGTACATATCGAATTTATATTGCCTATCGAAATCTTCCAATTAACGGTAAATAATTCTTATTTATTCTTTTAATTATTATTCAAATTGTATAAATCATTTATTTAAAACACAAATAAATTGAATATTTGTGTAACAAAAAAGAAAAAAAACCCTATAATCAATTTCAATCGATTAGTTAAGCACAAATTTCGACATATATATATGGACAAATTGCATGTCGGTAGAATATTTGATTATACATATGAAAAAATAAGGTTTTCATAGTATTACTAATTTAAAAATTGAATTTTTTTTTTATTCGTTATGAAGAATTTTATATGTGTATAATGTAGACAAAATGATTGAGAAGAAGCAATGAATAGAATGATTGATCTCATTTTGACCATCATATAAAAGTGAAAAGGAAGAGAAGAGTAACGAAAGCGAACATTGATAATTTTCTTGCCCGTTTTTTTTCTCTTCTGATTGTGTGCATATGTATACGTTTCAAATGTGTGTTGCTCACTCATGCATATACTTTTGTTCGATCTATCGAACGGAGCAAACCACTAGATTTTTTTTTTCTTTCTTTTTTTTTTTTATTTTTCTTTTACTCTTCTTTTACTCGTCCAAGCTACAAGTAATCTGACGAGAAACGAAGACACCTGTATGAATGAATATATGTATTCGAACACGTCCTCATACTTTCATCATTTTTTTTTCTATGGTATAGTGGCTAATTAAAAACGACAACTTGCTTCTCATAGCCATCATTCTTTTTGTCTATATAATTGTACCATTATTATTATTATCATCGAGTAAAGGACAAACAACAATTATTTATTTAAATAAACAAAAAAATGAATGATGATAATGAAGATCAATTAAGTAAATCTCGTACAACATATTGTAATCTTCATCAACCACCAAGTCCAACAATATTATTAACAAAAAATAAATTTGAAAATAAAATCATCGCAAGTGATGATAGTGATGATGATAGTACATTACCAACATTTATTAATCATTTCTTTTTTCCTAAAAAATCAATAACAGATAGTGCACCATCATCAAATGATACAGGAATGTTTCGTGCTGTACGTGGTCAAGTTATAATACATCATGATCGTTCATCAAAAGTTCAACGTGAAGATGATGATGAAGATGATGAAGAACTTGAAAATCTTTCAGTAAATCGTTCAAATAATGGAAATTATGAATTACATTATGATGTTGATAATCCACTTGAAATATCATATTCAATGTCACTTTCATCAGCTGAAACAATATCTGATCGTTCTTCATCACCTATACGTAATACACCATCAAATAATATTAATTTTAAACAAGAATTTACATCCATTCAACCATCATCATCATCAGATGATGATGATACTCCATCGTCCGTATTAAGTGATAATGAATATCATGGAAAAAAAGTAATTGATCATGATAGTATAAAAGAACATGATGAAAAATTACGAACATTTCGTGGTTGGCATTTATCAATGCTTAAACAAATTGATGAAAAATTGCGAGAAATTGAACTTGAAACAGCACCAACAACAGCAACAACTACAACAGCATCAACAACAACAACATCATCATCAATCAATCAAAATAAAAAACCTATTGTAAAATCTCTAAAAAATAAAAAAAATTTTCTTCGTCCAACAATACGTCGACGTTTTGAAACAACAAATTCAAAACGTTCTAATTCACCTATTCCACAAGTAAAAATGAATTCATATAATTCACGATCACCATCTGTAGAAAAAGAATCTCGTACACTTGTTATTAATTTACCACCATCATCATCATCATCATCATCTTCAGATAATGAAGAAGATTTTCCGCCACCACCAGCACCATCTGAACCAATACATATACGTATTGTTCAAAGTCCAATTTATACAACACATCAACGTTCACAAAGTACTGAACGTTTAATTTTACGTGATCAAAGTGCACAAACTGAACCATTTGATAATTCAAATAATAATACTATTGTTCATCGTCCTATACGTCCAGCTAGTGTTGAATGTGATCGAATAAAACCAACACGTTCATTAACACGTACACAAGGTAATCAATTTCTTCAACAACAACAACAACAACAACCACAACAATCACAACAATTTCAACGTCAAACAGAACCAATGAAATTTTATAGTTTACGTAGTCGAAATATTCCATCAAGACCAAGTATTGTTACACAATCACCTATGCCAATACCTACATTACCACCAACACCTTCTTCTATTCCTTATAATCACAATCAATTAAAACCAATTGAAAAACAAATACAACCATTTACTTCAAATATTCAACCAAATGTATCAGCTGATCCATCTGTATATTCAGATGATTATGGACATGTAACACAAATGGATACAAGAAATTTAGGAACATTAGTTGATAAAGTTTTTGATGATATTTATCAAGACAAACCGTCAGATTTTTATCGAGATTATAGGCAACTTTTAAATGATATACAAATTCGTTTTAGTATGGTTTCTTCGGTTGAACAACCACCTATAATGCATGTTAATCCTCCTCCACCACCACCACCACCTATTTATCGACAAACACAACCATGTCAACCAGTTTATACTGATTATTCTCGAATATCTCAAACACCATCATCATCAACATCATCAACACAAGCTCGTCTTTGTGACACACTTATTTATATTCCTAATGCTCTTTAAATTCTTTTTGTTTTTTCTGTTTTCTTTTTACTATTATTATTATTATTATTAATATTATTAATTTAAAATATCGTGTATAGTTCTTGTTATCATTTGTTTTGTTTTTCATTTTGATTCGATGTAAAAATGACAAGAACAAAAACAACAACAACAACAACCATAGAAAAATTTTTCTTTTTTTTCTCTTTCGTTTTTCGTTTTTTTTTCGTATTAATATATGAGCATAGAATATTTTTTTATAGTTAATATACGTTTTTATTCATAGGGATAATATATTTGATTACATCATTGATGTTATATGATTGACTCTCTGTTTGACAGGTACGCCAATTGATGTGACCGTTTATGACATACAGCGTATCGCGATTATCACTGAACATACTCAACCTGTCATCGTAAGAACAATCGTTTCTTATAAAGGTAATCCTATTATATATGTATATATATATGAATAGTTTAATCAAATCTTAAATTCAATAAAATTTGAAAATATTTTTTATAGTAAATACCAGTCAAGCTGGTCAAGGTCAATTAAAAGTTGAATTAATTCAACCAAAATCTTCAAAAATTCCTTGTCGATGTCATATAGAAGAACTTAATTCTCATGAATATCGTATACAATATATACCAGATGAACCTGGTCGATATCAACTTCGTATTTTATTTAATAATCAACTTGTACAAGGAAAAACTTTTGATACAGATGTTTATTTATCATCATCAAAAAATGTAAAAACAAATCCATTATCTTCTATTGTTCGTATTCAACAAATTCATCCGAATAATACTCCAGAAATTGGTGATGATATTTGTTTACAAAGTAATTAAGAAATAAATTGATTAATTTAATTAATTAATTAAATATTTTTTTAAATAGTTAATACAGAAAATTCTTCAATATCATCAATTCAAAGTCAAATATTATGTAATGGAATGCCTGTTCCACATAAAATTGAACGAACAAAAGATTTACATATTTGGTATTTAAAATTTCGACCATATGTACACGGGACTTATAAAGTACATTTAGTCCATAATGGATTACCTTTAACAAGTAAGAAAAATAATTTTATTCAAATTCTTTTTCAATTTCTAATGAGTATATTTTATAAAAGATGATCTTAAATGAGTGTGGAAGTATAGAGAGGTACAAATTTAGTTTCGTCACTTTGGCCTCTTTTTTCTAAACAGAGCGTGACGGACACCTTAACAAACGCCCTATTATCAACACCTTAGGCACGCTTCTTTTCATCACAAACCATGAAAATATACATTAACAAATGCTCTCATTTACAATATGAGTAGTTCGATCGTATTTCACATTTTTAATCTTATAGAATATTTGTTCTATTTGAAATTATTTGTTCTGTATAAGGAATCCGTCGGATTCAGTCTAACAGTTGTTACTTAGGACAATTCAATAGTAAAAGATGCTCACTTCAAAAAAAAAAACAAGACAGAGAACCGGTGTTTCCATAGTTAGAAAACGAAAATGTAGATACATCGAATCATATATTATAGATTCTTCTAATTTGTTCACAATTTGTAGGCCTTGAATTAACAGTGTGAATGCACGCTTCATTATTGAAAATTGACTGTGAACAATTTATAGAATAGGTTTATTTTAGTCGATCAGTGCATAAAAAAAAATTTCTTTGTGCTTTTTATTTGACAATAGAGTATCTTTGATACGACTTATGGATTGACCTAGATAATAGCCAATCATGCTTTGAATCGTATTGATATTTATTAAAATTATGAATACAGATCGAGTTCGAATAAAAAATTTTTTTATATCGGACAAGTTCTATTTGGATACGATCGCGTTTTTTTTTAATATAGAATAAGAATACCTTGAACTCAGTCGTTCATAATAAAAATATAATTAGTCCTGCATATCTCTATTTATCAATATTATTATCTTAGGTTCACCGTATCTAATTCAAGTAAAAGATACTAATGGAAAAGTAATTCTTTCCGGTCTTGAACAAACTTTATTAACAAATTCTCCATGTGTAATACAAGGTAAACGAAAAAATTCTTTTTTTTTATTAAAAAAAATTTTTTTTTATATTAAATATCTAGTTCATGCTGAATCAGCATCAAATGCTCAAATACAAGCAGTTGTTCTTCTTGGTACTCGTCAAATTCCTTCAACAACATCTATTATAAATGATAATCTTGTTCGAATTCATTTTGTACCATATGAACCTGGTCTTTATTCTGTTCATGTTTCATGTGCTAATCAACCTATTGAAGGTATTTTTTTTTATTAATTAGAAAGCATAAAATCTATTTTTTAAAAATACCTAGGTTCACCATTTTCAATTCATGTTGAACGACCACGACCTATACAAATATCTGGTGAATGTTTTTATCGTTTACGTTTAAATGATCTTGGATTATTTCGTATTCATTGTCATGGACATCGAGGACCAATTCATGCAAAAATTTTTAGTAAATTTTTTATATTAAAAAAAAAGAAAGAGTATTTGATTATTTTTATTTTTAAAGATCTTTCTGTTGGTGATCGATATGATATTGGACAAACAATATCATTTCAATTACATGATACATATGAACAATTAGTGCAATTTCCAGCACAAATTTTATTAAATTCATTAAATATTTTACTTGCAACAAGATTAAAAATTCCACAAGAACGAATTCGAAATGTAACATTAGGAAAAGAAAATGGTTTGTTAAATAAAATTATTTAAATTAAAATTTTTTTTTTCAATTTTATTTTTTAAAAGGACGTACAACAATATCATTTCAATTATATGAAATATCAACAAAAACACCAACAAATGAACAAGTTATACATCATTTGAGACATTTAATTAATAAACAAACATTAAATTTACTTGATCCAAATCGTTGTGTATTAAATACAATTATTGGATCAGTTATTGTCGGTAGGAAATAAATAAATATTTTTCAATGGTATTGGTGAGTGTGTATTATTAACTATTTGTATTAATCTACTGCTCGGGACTATTAAATATAATATTTTATTGTTATTTTTTTTTCAATCATTATATTACTATTTTTAATAGGTCCAAAAGGTGAACCAGTAACTGTAAAATTATTTCCACAAAATAGTGGAGATTATACTGGTGAATTTACACCAGCAAAAATTGGTAAAGAAATAAATTTTATTTTATTTTATTTATTTATTTATTTTTTAAAAAAAAAGGTCAACATCGTATTGATATAACATTTGCTAATGTACCTGTACAAGGTAGTCCATTTTTTACAGAAGTTTATGATCCATCACAAGTACGTATTGGACCATTACCAAGGGATATTATTACTGGTACTGAAAATACATTTGAAATTAATTTGGATAATGCTGGTAATGTACCATTGGAAATTAAAATTTCATCACCAACTGGTGTTAATGGTAAGAAAAATCTATTAATTGAATTTATTGTAGTAATATAGATTGAAAGTGAATAAAAGATATAATTTTGGAAATATCTAAGGAAAAAAAGGTTCCTCAGATTATCACAATGTTTAAAAGTCCTATTTTAATCATAAGTGAAAGCTCACTAGATTAGTATAAATCAATATATTTCAATTTTATATTCTTCTCTTTAATAATAGTTCCACTTAAAATTGATGATGCATCATTTCGATCAACAGTTAAAAAAGTACGTTTTACACCAAATGAAACAGGTGTACATTATTTAAATGCAAAATTTGGTTCAGAAATTGTACCAGGTAATTAAATAATTATTTTCTTTGATTAATTTTTATTTAAATCTTTACATAAAAAAAAAAAGGTACACCAATTAAAATGATGGTTAATGATGTTCGTATAGTAACAGCATATGGTGATGGAATTCATCATGCTTTACATGAAAAACCAGCGACATTTATGATTGATACACAAGATATGCAAGGTGATTTAAAAGTTCGTATTGAAGGTATGAAAATAAAACAAGAAGAAGAAGAATATTTTTTTATATTATTTTCGAAATTTCTCTTAAAAAAACAAAAGGTTCAAATTCAGTTATTAAAAATACACTTGAACGAACATCGGATAATCTTTTTAAAGTAACATATGTACCAGTTGAAGTTGGATTTGTTAATATAAGTATAAAATGGAATGGAAAAGATATTATTAATAGTCCATTTAAAGCGGCTGTTACAAATCCAGGTATAAAAATTTTAATCTTTTATATAATAAATAAAAAAGAATATTATTATTTTTTTAAGAACGTGTACGAATTGTTGGTGGTTGGCAATCAATACTTAATTCAGAAGATCGTATGCATATTATTATTAATGAAGAAAAAAAAATTCGTTTCGATACATCTCATGCTGGACCAGGTAAAATTTATTAATTTTTTAATTAAATATTTTTTATTCATTCAATTCTTTTTAGGTACTTTAAAAGCTGATATTCGAGGTACAACTGATGGTCTTCGTATACCAATACGTATGGATCAACAAGGTACATTTTATTCACTTAGTTTTACTGCTATACGAGAAGGAAAATATGATATAACAATAACATATGATGGAAATCCATTACCAAATATGCCTATTCGAGCTAGTGCAAGTTCAGCACATATTAATTCAAGTGAACATTTAAAAGTTGAAGTACATGGACGTGGTTCATATGAAGCAAAAGTAAATGAAGAAGCTGAATTTACTATTGATGCATCAAAAACATCAATACATAGTACTGGTATGCCAGTTGTACGATTAACTGGTGTACAAGCTGATGTTGAAGTTCGAATTCGACAAATTGAAAATAATATTTTTCTTTGTTCTTATATACCAACAACATCAGGTAAAATAAATCAAAAACAAAAAAAACAATCCTTTTTAACTTAAAATTTTTTTGTTTTATTTAAGGTGCTTATTTATTAAGTGTAACATGGGCAGAACGACAAATACGTGGTTCACCATTTAAAGTTAATGTTTTACCAAATACAAATATAAATCATTCAGCATCACGAGTTATATGTTCAGGTGATGGTTTAAGAATGGGTATATTAGGTAAAGAAATAAAATGTTTAATTGATACACGTGGTGCTGGTCCAGGTGAATTAACAGCCTATTGTCAAGGTACAAATAAAACAGCATTTTGTCGTTTATTTGATCATCGTGATGGAACATTTACATTATTTATTAAACCACAAGAAAGTGGAAGACATGTATTGACTATTAAATATAATGATGAAGATGTACCTGGTAGTCCTTATACACTTAAAGTAAGCGGTCCACCAGATGCCAGTAAGTATTAAAGATTTTTATTTTAAATTAAAAAAAAAATAATTATTATTATTATTTATTAGGTAAAGTACGTGTCTCTGGTCCGGGTATTGAACATGGAGTCTTATCAACATTTAAATCACATTTTATTTGTGAAACAAAAGGTGCAGGTAAAAAATTTAAGTTTTATATAATATAATTATTCATCAAGAATTAAATCAAACGAAAATTTATCATTATTATTATCTTTTAAAAATTCAATTAGCAATTTGATTTATTTTTGATACATTTTAAGTATCAATATTCTATTAAAAGCTTGTCTTTTTTTCTTTATTTTCTAGGTGCTGGACAATTAACAGTTAAAATTCGTGGTCCAAAAGGTGCTTTTCGTGTTGAAATGCAACGTGAACATTTACAAGATCGTACAATAATATGTCGATATAATCCAACAGAATCGGGCGATTATCTTATATCTGTTAAATGGAGTGATGAACATGTTTATGGTTCACCATTTCATACACATATATTTGAACGACAAGAAGAATTAGAACGATTTTTACATGAACAAAATACTTATCGTCTAGCACAACAACAATGGAGAGATGAAGTTTAATAGAAAAACAATAAAAAAAAAATATTAAAAAGTTCTAAATTTGTACAATTTCTTGTTCTTTGAATGATTTTCTTTTTCTTCATCTTTTTAGCGAAACTTTTAGCAAAATAATATTTGTCCGTTTCTTTTTCTTTCTCTCTCTCTTTTTTTTTTCTTTTCTACATAAATAAAAATTATTCTACAATTTTCATTAATTAGTATTTTCATCATCATCATCATCATCATCTTTATCAAGAAATACTCGTCCATCTAATTTTTTTAAATGTGGTATACGAATATGAAATTCATGATGATATTGTTTATCTAATAATGTCATTGGTTGACTTGGTTCAGGTGAAAAATTTTCTCCAACAATTTTTTCATGTATTGGATTACCATATGCTGTTATTTCTTCTAAAAAATTTAATTCATTTAATTTTTGTATTTCATTCCAATCTTTTATTTGATTATAAGCAAAATAAAAAATACGTAATTTTTTTAATATATTTATTCCTTTAAATTTTTCTATTTGATTATATGATATCCATAATTGTTCAAGTGTATCACCAAGTACTTCAAGACCAGTTAAATTTTTTATATTATTTCTTGAAAGAGAAAGAATTTTTAAATTACGAAGACCATTCATATAACCAATACGATCAATTGTATTTGATGATAAAGCTAATCGTCTTATTTATTTAATATAAATTAAAAATAAAAATGATTTTTCAATTTTTTATAATGGATAGTGGATAGATATAATGGCTCTTCCATTATTTTGTATATATTTCAATCGTGTTAAAATTTAAAAGATGTACTTTGGGATCTATTCATAATATTAGAAAGAATCTATTTCTTCAAAATATAACTATTTTAGGATATGCTAATCCTACTAAAATCTATTTCAAAAATCGTAATAAACTAATGAATCACAATTGAAATCAGCAAGATTGTAGAGAATTGAAAGGTGCATCTATTAAATTTTCACACGATTGAAATATATACAAAATAATAGCATGACTATTATTTATGCATCACTCGTTATTAGTTTCTGCTATAATTAAACATACTCGCAATTAACAAGTGATGATAATGATTGATCGAGTTTTTCAATAGGTGGTATTTGTCCATATAAATAACATTCTTTAAGTTCTTCTGGTTTTCGATCACCAAGCTAAAATTAATATCGATTATTTAAAAAAAAGAATAATTTATATAATATACATATTTAGTTAAAGCATCACGAAATGTTTGATAAGTCTATAGATAAATTGAATTTATTCGAAAAATTAAAAGAAATATTAGTTTATTTTACCATTATTTACGAAGAAGAAATAGAAATTTATTTATAAGCGCGTAATTAAATCTTGCAATTGCTAAGATCTTCAATTAAATAGTAGTTATTATGCACATCTGATTATCGGAAATTTAATTTAACTACTTTACAAAATATATTGATTTTCAAAAACTTCAATTTAAATCTTTGAAAAAATCTAAATCAAATTACATTATGTTATGTAATTCAATGCATCTGTGCCTTCTCTTTCCAACAATCAAAATCTTAGTTGTCTATCTCGTTTCTATTGTTATTTATTTTTTTCTCTACTGAATAGATATTAGTTATTTAATAAACATGCGAAATAGTTTATCTATCATAAAAGAAAAAACTTACTTTCTATTATTATCAACAGTTCAAAAATTTATTTTCGAGGAAGAGCATATCTGCGATTTCAGTGTATTATTTTTGTAAAATCATGTATTCTTATCTTCATAAAAAAAATGCATTGCATGATAAAACAAAGTAGATAAGATAATAGCAGATATATAATATGTTGCTTACAACTCTATTTTTATTAGTTAAAGTTTCAGCATTTGATAACAAGTAGTATTCTTATTATTCATTAATTATTCTAATAGTTAAAAAATCTCTCAACAAAATACAAATTCAACACATGCCTACATCAAAAGGTGTAACTGCAGAAACATCATATCAATCTGAAAATGCATCAATAAATCAAAGTTACGTATTAGTTTGGGTAGATGCCAATATTGATGAAAATTGTCACGATGTTATTACTCAACTAGAACGTATTGTTAGTACAACGAAAATATTTAAAAATATTCAACAATGCATTGATTTTATTACCAATACTCAAGATAAACAAATTTTGATAATAACTTCTGGAACATATGGTCAAAAAATAGTACCTATAATACATAATTTATCTCAAATTGATTCTATTTACATATTTTGTGGTGATGAATCCAAACATAAACAATGGTCAAAACAATGGTCTAAAATAAAAGATGTTGTTACAAATGTTTCATCTATTTATAAAGCTTTAAAACAAACTATTCAACAATATGATCAAAATTCAATTTCGATTAGTTTTGTTTCAACAAATAATAATACATCAAATAAAAATTTAAATCAATTAGATACACCATTTATGTATACGGAAATCTTAAAAGAAATATTACTTGAAATTGATTTTAATGAAAAATTAATTAAAGATTTTGTTACGCATTGTCGTGAACATTTCAAAAATAAGGACCAACAGGAATTTATCAATATGTTCGAGAACAATTATCAGAATTATTCACCTATTTGGTGGTATACTTGTGAGTCATTTCTTTACTCAATGCTTAATGAAGCTTTACGCGTTATGAATGTCGAAATTATTATTAAAATGGGATTCTTCGTACGTGATCTTCATGAAGCGATTAAAAAGCTTCATACTGAACAATACAACAGTCATTCTCAATCACACATAATTACTGTATATCGTGGTCAATTTCTATCTAAAACAGCCTTTGATCAAATGAGAAAAACACCAGGTGGACTATTATCTTTTAATAGTTTCTTATCTACTAGTGAAGATCGAGATGTTTCTCTTAATTTTATTTCTGGGTCTCATATAAATTCCGAATTGATTCCAATCCTTTTTGTGATAAATATTGATACATCAATATCATCTGCTCCTTTTGCATCCATTAAGGATATCAGTTCTCACGAGGATAAAGAAGCTGAAATTCTCTTTTCAATGCATACTGTTTTTCGTATTGGTAAGATTTTTCAAATTAACGATTGTAATAATGATATTTGGCAAGTAGAACTAACATTAACTAGGGATAACGATCCTGAACTTCGTGCACTTACCGAAAAGATTCGAGAAGAAACACAACCAGATGAAAAAGGATGGTTTCGTTTAGGTGAATTATTAATTAAACTAGGACATTTTGATAAAGCTCAACAAGTATGTGAAGAAATACTTCATCAAGCATCTAATGATCAACAAAAAGCAGATATTCATCATCAACTTGGTAATATTAAAGTCAATCAGAATCAGTATGAAGAATCGATTATTTGTTATAAAAAAGCACTTCAAATTTATCAAAAAATTCATCATCCAAATCATCCTGATATTGCTGTTTCCTATAATAATATCGGCTTAGTATATAATAAAATGGGTGACTGTTCAAAAGCATTATCATCTCATAATAAAGCACTCGAAATTCGACAAAAAAGTCTTCCACCAAATCATCCTCATATAGCAAGTTCATACAATGAAATCGGTGCAGTATATATAAAGACTCATGATTATTCAAAAGCACTTCAATATAATGAAAAAGCACTTGATATCTACAAAAAATCATTACCTTCAAATCATCCTGATTTAGCTAATTCTTACAATAATATCGGTTCAGTATATAATAAAATGAATGAATATACGAAAGCACTTGCATGTTATGACAAAGCACTTCAAATTTGGACAAAATCACTTCCTCCAAACCATCCACTTTTAGCTACTGCTTATACCAATATGGGAATCGTACATGATAAAATAAATCAATATTCGAATGCACTTTTATATTTTGAAAAAGTAATTGAAATTCGAAAAGCACTACTTCCTCAAAATCATCCTGATTTGGCTTCATCATACGAACGTATTGGATCGATATGGTCTAAAATGGGAGATTATTCAAAAGCATCATCATATTATAAACATGCAATTGAAATCGGACAACAATCATTACCTGATGATCATCCTCATCTTCAACAATGGCGTAAAAATTTCGAAACAGTTCAAAGTACATTTTAAATAATTATTTTCTTGAAAAATGGAAATATAGAAAATATATCTGGATATACTCTCGTTCTTTAGTCTATCTGTTAAACATTTATTTATTATTTTATTTTGCCTATACAACTTCATACAATCGACACATGCACATATCGAATTTAAACATTTTTTGAAAGTTCTTTTTTTAAATAACTTCTTGTTTAGTTATTGTTTGAATATCAGACAAAAGATTGCTGATGAGTTATTTCTCAACAGTAGAGCCCGGCAGATCGAACCTGCCCGAGTCTGAGTCTAAGAAAACTGAATTTACCGGATACAGGTTCGAGTCGAAAAATCATGAATCCGACAAGCTCTATTCAACAGTCTGATAATCATGTTTTTATAATATGTCGCTGCAGACATTTCATATTGTATTGCAAATATATGACATACTTTTTCTTTAGTGTGTAAAAGTCAATTGTTGGTTTACGACCACTAACAGGTGGGATTTATCGTCTGATGATATTTTTATTTTTTATTTTTCTGCTTGATAAATATTAAAGTGCATTTTTTTTTCAGTGAAATTACAGGTAAATATGTTATTTTTCGAAGAATTATTGCAAAGACATGTGATTGAAAGAAAAGAAAAGTAAGTTTATTTTGCTTCTTTTTTTTTGACAAATCGTATGTGTATTAATTTTGAATGGCAATAAATTTCGAAATAGACAATACTGATTTAGAAATCTTTACATTAATTTGGCTTGATGCTTCAATAAATGAAATTGAAAATAAACAAACACAAGAAGATCTTCGTAAATTAAGTAGTCAATTGAAAATATTTGATAATAATAATCAATGTGAATTATATATTCAATCATTATCAATTAATGAATATGCTATTTTAATAGTTAGTGGTCGATTAAGTGGAGATATAATACCACGTATTCATGATATTAAACAAATATCTTCAATTTATATTTATTGTTTTGATAAAAATATATATGAAGAATGGGCAAAAACATATTCAAAAATTCGAAATATTTTAACAACAAAAGATGAATTAATTGAAGAAATTTGTTTTGATAATAAAAAAGAAATTTCTTCAATTAATGATGATTTACTTTATATAAATATTTTTATGAATAATTTTGATAATCAATTTATTTATTCACAATTATTAATTGATTATTTACTTAAAATTAAATTAAATTTACCATTTAATGAACAATTTTTTACTTTATATAAAACTGAATATATTGAAAATAATATTGAAATAAAAAATTTTGAAAAAATTCAAAAAAATTTTTTTTTAAAAAATATTTTATGGTGGTTAACAAAAGATAAATATCTTTCAAAATTAATAAGTAAAATATTTTATACAAAAAATATTGATTTACTCTATTTATTATATTATATTATTAATGATATAAATCATCAATTAGAATTAAATCAATGTTCAACAACTATACATGTTTATCATAGTCATTTAATAACAAATGAACAAATTGAACAATTAAAAAATTCTATTGGAAAATTTATATCAATTAATAATTTTATTCTAACAACATTTGAACGTCATAATGCTCTTATGAATTTAAAACAAACAAATAATTTACAAAAAATTTTATTTGAAATTTATGCTGATCCATCAATTAATGATATTAAACCATTTGCTGATATAACATCATTTAGTTATTTTTCAAAACAATCACAAATACTTTTTATGTTAGGATCAATATTTTATATAAAAAAATTTTATCAACAAAATGATATTTGGATATGTGAAATGATTTTATCAAGTAAAAATAATCCTGAATTAAAAACAATATTTGAACAAATTCAAAATCAAGATGGTGATTATAATCATATAATTTCATTTGGAAATATTTTAACACGTATAGGTCAATATAATGATGCAGAAAAATATTATCAACGTTTATTAAATGAATTATTATTAAATAATGAAGAAACATATACTTGTTATTTTAATCTTGGAAATATTTATTTTAATAAAAAAGATTATAATCAAACTATTGATTATTATAAAAAAGCATTAAATATTTTAGGCATAACAACAAATATCAATTCTAAAAAAGTATCGATTTGTTTAAAAAATCTCGGTCGATTTTATATAATTCAACGAAATTATATCAAAGCACAAGAATATTATGAAAAAGCTTTAAATATTGAAGAAGAATATTTATCTGAAAATGAAGTAAATTTAGGACAAACATATCATAATATAGGTGCAATTTATTGGTGTCGTGGTTTTTATGATAAAGCTATGAAATATTATAATTTATCACTTGAAAATAAAGCAAAATATCTTCCATCGAATCATTTATATATAGCAATGACATTAGAAAATATTGGTTTAATTAATGAAAATAAAAAAAATTTTCATGAAGCATTTCAATATTATGAAAAAGCTGCAAATATTTATCAACAAAATTTATCATCAACAGATTCGAATTTTATACAAATTAAAGATAATATTTTACGTGTTTCGTCTTATTTAAAATAATAAAAAAATATCTTAATCTTTTAAAAAATAATCTTATATAGATATGATTGAAATTTATAATTAAATTTTTAGATTTACATTCTACGACATCTTTAATAATTATTCTCTATATGGATTTTTTAAATAACCAATAAGAAAATAAACGAATGTCGACACACAGACAGGACGTATCATGATATTACTCTTAACTGGTTGTTTTATATTTAGGGTCATATTCTTGTGTTTTTATCTAAATAGTTGATAGAATATTTATTCAATATGACAACAATATCAACTAAAAATGAAACACCTATAGATGATATAGAAAATATTTTTAAAGATCTTCGTGAATCATTTGATACGGGTAAAACAAAATCATTAGCATGGCGTAAAAAACAAATTGAACAATTGTATAAAATGTGTGATGAACAAAAAGGACTTTTTGCTTCAGCTGCTAATGCTGATTTTCATCGACCAACTGGTGAAACAATTATATATGATTGTAGTGCAGTAAGTTTTCGATAATTTATGTAATTAATTAGATATATATATATAAATCTTAGATTCGTAATGAATGTATTCATACTCTTAATCATATAGATGAATGGGCACGTGATGAAAAAATTTCAGATGCATTAATTTTTGCTACATTAGATAAATATATTCATCCTGAACCATTAGGTATTGCTTTAATTATTGGTGCATGGAATTATCCATATTTAGTAACATTACAACCATTAGTTGGTGCAATAGCTGCTGGTAATTGTGTTATTCTTAAACCATCAGAATTAGCACCACATTCAGCTTCGGCTATGGCAACAATGGTTGAACGTTATCTTGATACATCATGTTTTCGTGTTGTACTTGGTGGTGCTGATCAAACACAAGTATTACTTAAAGGTGATATTAATAAAGTAATGTATACAGGTTCAACAACTGTTGGAAAAATCGTTATGAAAGCAGCAGCAGAAAAAATGATTCCAGTAACACTTGAATGTGGTGGAAAAAACCCTGTTTATGTTGCTGATGATGCTAATATGGAAATTTGTGGAAAACGTATTGCATGGGGAAAAGCTATTAATTCTGGGCAAACATGGTAAAATTTCATGTTTTGTTTTTATTATTTCTATTCGTCCTAAAGAGATTATCTAAAGTCAGGACTCATGTGAAGATTCCAAGTTTGAAGTGACCAAGATTGAAGAGAGTAATATATTATTCACATGTCATTCAATACTTTTATTGTCAAGGGTGAACACACTAACTATTGAACCGTTTTAAAGGAAAACTCGACAAAAAGAGACGATATTGTAACAATTTTTAATCATTTCACTACTGAAGATAGTCACATTAGTGATGACTACTCAAAAATGAAGCTATTGAATAGGTAAAAAACAGAAAAAATTTACAAGTATTTTTTGAGCACAGTACGATATTACAATTACTTTGTTACAAAACAAAAAACTTTAATATCTCACAATTTTCTAGCAAAACCTATTGTTTGAACCCGAATATCAAGTAAAAATCTAGCTGACTTCTAAAATACAACTGTTTATAAACTAGTTTTTACTAGATTACTCATACGAAAATATAAATTCATTCACAAAGTTCAATAAAATAAAGACTAAAAATTCTAAACTTCTTTTTATTATCTATCTGTTCATATATTTCAAAACATATATATTATCTTCTATTTAAATATAGATCTTATTTGTTTAATATATTTAGTTTGGCACCTGATTATATATTATGTTCAAAAACAACAGAAAATCGTCTTATACCTCATATAACCCAAGCATGGCAAAAATTTTATACGGATAATCCACTTAATTCGGAGTCATATTGTCATATTATTAATAATCGACATTTTGAACGTGTTAAAAAATTAATTAATAAAGATAAAGTTGTTTATGGTGGACAAACTGATTCAACAGAAAATTATATTTCACCAACAATTATGTATAAAACAAAAAAAAAAAAATTTTTTTCATTAAAAATAAATGTTTCTTTTTTTTTTCTTTGAATAGGACCAATGTTACCGTAGATGATGATATTATGCAAGAAGAAATTTTTGGACCAATTCTTCCATTTATTACTGTTAATAATGAACAAGAAGCAATTAAATTTGTCAATAAGAGAGATAAACCATTAGCACTTTATGTATTTTCAAAAAATAAAAATTTAGCTAAAAAAATTATTGATTCAACAAGTTCAGGTTCAACTTGTGTTAATGATGTTATTTTTCAAATTGCTCCATTATCATTACCATTTGGTGGAGTTGGTGCAAGTGGTATGGGAGCATATCATGGTAAACATTCATTTGATACATTTAGTCATCGTCGTACAGTAGTTTATGCGCCAAATTGGACAGAACGGCTAGTTTCAAAACGTAATCCACCTTATGATTCAAAAAAAATATCTTTTATGGAAAAACGAATCCAATTACGTCGTAGATGGCTGCCTATACCTCGACTTGGGTTTTGGTTCTGGGCATTTATGGGATTGGCTCTTGCAGCCTCAACACGTATTATTACTTATAAGATGAGAAAAGATAAATAAGATTTTTCTTTTTTTTATCATATATACTCTTTTATCTTCCATTGCACTAGTTATTTAAGTATTATGAGAGCAAATATATTTTTTTTTCTAAATATATCTCAGCATTAACAGAGAGTTTTTATAATAGTTTTAAAAGATAATTCATATTCAGTTTCTTAATAAATTAAAAGTAATCATTGCAAGAGTCAATTCTTATCATTTTAGAATAAAATATTATGAATTTGATAATTAGTCAATGATGAGGTATTAAATCAAATAAAAAATATGTCGATTTCGAATAAAAAAAAGGAGAGTAGTAAGATTAGAAATGCCACATTCTGATAAGGAATAAAACTCATGAGAAAAGATCATCACGTGTGAATCTCTATTTTCGATAGTTATATGTCAATTTGTAGAACTCTACAAACTAATCAGAATGGTATAAAGTGTTTTTTTTTCTCATCGACAATCCTTTTAGAATTAGGTTGATCGAGGCTTTTATACATCTGAGAGGTATTAGGAGATCACCCTGAATATTTTCTAAAACTTTACTTTCCACCAATTCAAAGTAAGGTTTTTGCCTCTCTCAGAGTTCGAACAAATTTTTTTTTCTGAAATATTCTTAAAAACACATTATTTACATGCAGTTTTGTGCGCTGATTACGAATATCCTGTTTATATTTCAATTAGATTGAGTTTTATATATGAAAATAATATTTTACTACCGTAATGGCCATAATATGAAAACATTGTTCATTTCTTTCCAAAGTGTGGTTATACGTGCAAAAATAGTTGCACTATTTATTTCAAATCGATTTAGCTTTAAAAAGAACTGATATCAATACAAAATTGGCTCCATTATTTATACATATGTATGCTGCAGCTCACCATTTCTGGTAATATTTCACGATTTCGATGGCATAGTACATCTTTTTTCTTTACTTTTTAGAACTTATTTGGACAGAGCATGAAAAACTGCATCAAACTGTGTATGTAGCTTCTTCATACCCGACCATTTTATCGACCTAAAAAGTCGTACAACACGAAGAATCATAACTTTCTGTGGGATCTTTTTCACTGCATGAAACCTTTCGAACGCTTATCGATTCTTTTTAAAATCAAATCGATTTGAAATGAATACAGCAACTATTTTTGCACGTATAACCGCATTTTGGAAGGAAATGAATAATGTTTTTATACATAAGTAGGTAATATATAGGGTAATAGCATTATAGCCATTATGGCAGTAAAATATTATTTTCATATATAAAACTCAATCTAATTGTAATATAAATAGGATATTCGTAATCAGCGCAAAAACCTTACTTTGAATTGGTGCAAAATGAAGTTTTAGAAAATATTCAGAGTGATCTCCTAATACCTCTCAGATGGTTAAAAGCCAAAAAAATCGTGGGCGAAAAAAATGGCCTTATCGAGATATATTCTTTGTAAAAAATTACTAAAAACCATTACTTTTCGTTATTTCAGTAATGTAATCGTCGTTATTCGATACACTGTAATTTCTTATGTATATACATAATCAACTTATATAGAAACAGTAACTATGATCATAATGTCAATATTTCATTATTATTGATCCTGTGAATGTAGAGAATTGAACTGTTTTTTTTTAAATATAATTAATTTATTATATACATTTAAAAAAAACTTTGTTAATCATGTCTCAAATATTTATCTTATATGTTTGCATTTTTGTAGACTATCATAAGAGAATAAACGAAGCAGAATAGAGATTAATGAGAAGAAAGTGACTAATAAGACTTTAATTATTAAATTTTTAAAATAGTATTTGTAAGAAATTTTTATCAGTTTAAAAAAATATCAGTTCAATTCTTTACATTCGAACGATCAATATTAATGAAATATTCACATTGTCATAACGATTAGTACTTCTTTATATAAGCTGAATTAAAACGTATCGAATATTAAAGGCCAGGTTATTACAACATAAACTGAAATATCTTATATAATACTCTATTTCTTCAAGGACAACTTTTGAAAAAAAGACATTCTATACAATTGTGATCAGGTTGTTGAGCTCTACACGCTGATATATAACATATCGAAAACGAAGATTCACACTTGGAAACATTCCTTTGGTAGTTAAAATTTATCAAAAAAAAAATAGTTCCCAATAATTAATGTCAATACATGTAAGTAGAAATATATTCTTTTTTTTACAGATCTCAATGACAAAATTTAAGCTTATTTATTATATCAAATAAATATCTATGAAATAAATATATTTATTTTCAAATAATATTTATAAAAAAAAAAACGAAACCTTATTTTAAAAGAATCACATAATATACGAAATAATCCTATAATTTTTATTTGATTTTACATAATTTATGATTAAATCTATTTTTAATTTGATTATTTTCTTTTAGATAGATATTATATATATATATATAAATTTTTTATAGTTTGGTGCTAAATGCAAGAGACAATAGGAGATACAACTTATAATTGGACAGATGTCACAACAAAATTTGCTGAATTATGTAATGATTTACCTGTTGGTGAAGTTATACGTGATAGAGATTTTACATTATTTGAAGCAATGACAGCTTTAGAATTAATGGATCCAAAAATGGATGGTGGTATGTCAATAAAAAATCATTTTCATGAACAAAAACAAGGTAATCGAATATTAACATTAGAACAATTAATAGAAAAAAATCTTTTAAAAATAAAAGATTTTACATCAATTGAATTAATACATTTATTTGATCAATTATTATCAACATTTCATATGTGGCTTGATGGACATAGTTTAGCATTAACATTATTTACATGTGTTTATTTACATGATATACCTATAATTGAAGATTATCATTTACGTACAATATGTTATACATTTATTAAATTAATTGATTATATACGTGATCGTATATTATTAAAAGCTGGATTATTTGAAGAAGAAGATTTTAGTGGAACATTAATATATAATTTTCCATTTTATCGTGATACTATGAAAGATCAAACATGTTTAAATGATTTAAAAAAATGTGAAGATGAATTAAATAAACGTTTACGTTCATTAAAACATGAACAAGATATAAATCATTTTGATATTAATTCAACTCAACAATTAATATATCGAATTAAATTTTTACGTTTATTTTTTAGTTTAATACTTAAATTTAATGAAGCAAATGAAAAAACAGGTGAACAAACTTATTTAAATAATGAAGAAATTCTTAAATATCTTAAACAAACTGATGAATTACTTCAACTTATTCGACCATCACATATTATTGAAGATGAAACTGTAAGTCAATTATATATAATTGTTTTTTTTTTCAGAGATAATACTAGATTATTAAAAACTATCGCTTTAAATTTGTAAATGAGTGTATTTTAAGGCAAATATATTTAATGAATAAACAATTCATTAACTAATTAGAAACGTTTTCTTTAAACTCATATTGCCTCTGCAAGCTTTTTATGGCTCGAATCTGAAGAACTAATTTTAAAGATGAGCTCATTCAAATGATAACAAACAATATTAACAAGTATCATCAAAACACTACACCGAGAAAAGATTAGGATTATTTATTCGTGCTTTTTGCATGGAACAAACAAAAAGAATATCTTTGACTGTGTCCGAAGTTAATAATGATCGTCTTTCGTTTACTAGAAAGCCAGCGGCATTGAATTGTCACTCCATACTCGCCGATATAGCAGGTATTGAGTATAATAATTTGTCTTCATGCCGCTGCCAAAATAGTAAAGAATTAGACATTTTAAATTTATCTTCTATATGAATCAGACGTCAATAGATAAATATCAAGAATACTGTCGTATGGTAATCTTTTATGAAAAAATCCTTTAATCAATTGATTTAAACTTTATCATAAATGACATTTAAAAAAAAATATTTTTTTTTAGACTAAAATAGACGATAATTCTCAATTGATAATACCTATATCATTATTAACAAATATATCTCGTTCATTTGATCCCTATTATAATTATCGTCAATTACCTCCAGCATTTAATCGTTTTATTCGTCAATTAGTATATCCATCATTTGTTTATACATCATTAACAAATATATGTCAACAATTACGTAAAATGCTTGAAATAAATGATAAACGAACATTAAAACAATCATTTGAATTTTTTCTTGAATATTCAACATATGAAAAACCATCATTATTTATACGTTCATTATTACTATTATCATATTTACCATCAATACAAGGTTGTTTATTAAATTCACGAAAAATTTTTGGACAAATATCATTTAGCGAACAAGTTAAATATGAAATACGTTTATTTATTATTCCACCATTATTAACATTAAAATATATATCAATTGATAATGAAACATTAAATTATAGTGAAAATTTTTTTCAACGTGCATGTGTACCATTTTCAAATTTATTTTATTCATTATGTAATAATCATGCACGTACAAGAGAAAAATTATCAAATTTATTAGATGAATTTAGTGTTTTACAAGATGAAAGTGAAAAATTAGATCAATATTTACATAAATATTTTCTTCAACATATATTACAAACAAATTTATCAACAATGAATCCTCAAATATTATTATTAATTGAAAAAACATCATATTTTTTTCAATTTATTTTACATTGGACATTATTAATAATGGAATATTATTTATTAATGGGTTTTGATTTATCTTTATATTCAAAACGTGAATTATATGATGTGTATTTTTATTTTGCACAAATTATTTTATTTACACATATTAATGTTTATAAAACATCAAGAAATATATTAAATACAACTGTATCATTTCTTGTACAATTAAATCAAAAACAACAATTAAATAAAAATCAAATAATTAATCCATTTATTCAACAATTAAATTCTTTAATTCAACAATATTCAAATGATGATCCATTAATGGAATTACTTAATGAAAATAATTCATCACAAAAAAAAAATAAAAAAAAATCAAATGATTTAACAACAACAAATAATGAATATCATGAATCAGAATTATTATTAATTAATGGACATTTTTCTATGAGTACAGCTATGCATAGATGTTTAAAAGCATTAGAAATTGAACAGAGATTAAAATTTAGCAGGTAAATATAGAATTTAGAAGAGAATTTTTATTGAATTGAACATTGAGTAAATATCGCTAACATAACTATCGTTGATATTTTACTTTCCAGAATGATTGCATATAGGAGTAGAACCACGATCAAATTGCTTATTTTCTCAATAAGAAAAATTCATCAACGTAGATTTGGGTTTGTGAATTTCTATCTATTATTAATACATGTTAATAATGAAAGATGTTAGTTGTAATATGTTACAAAGAATGAGAAAAGTGTGCCAAGGAGAAGTATCTTAATTCAGTTTCGTGAATATGTCTGCAAGTGAGACGAGACGCAAATTTCGATTGCTATACACATCAACAGTCATTGTTTACGAATCTATTCAATTTTAATCATTTATTTTTTTTCATATCTAAACACTAATTAATTCGTATTATTAGATTTTTACTGATTAGTATACCGTTTTTTTCATTAGTCTTTTTGATAATATATCCATACCAGTAATCAATGAAAATTCATCTTTCAAACTGGTGTATACATGCACATCATATTCTCGTTTAGTACAAATTATAAATGAACATAGTGCAAGATAGAAAAGTCTCATGCACATCCAATATATTTTTAATGATATTATTTTGTTTGATTACCAGTGACGATACACCTTTATATTATATTACATGAAATTGTGTACTACATTGATGATTAGAAAAGGTGAAAATGATAAAATTGAATTATTCTAATAATAGTGGGAAAAGTATATTAAACTTTTTTAGTTTAAAACTTTGACTATGCATTTGTAAATATAAGCTTTCAGATCAAAGATACAATTAGCATAATAAAGAAGAAGTTACTTTTTTTGAATACAATGTGATTCAAAATATTATATGTATCAAATGTTCCTTTAGACTCGAAATCCGAAAATTTTATATTCAAATTCAATATATCCTATAAGGTTCGATATTAAAATCTCAATATTGAATGAATCATATCATGATTTCAGCTATAAGGACAAAAACTTGCTGAGTACAATGATTATGCTATATCGAGAATGGCAGAAAGTTTGAAAAATAAAAGTATTACCAAAATGTCACTTATTTAGCTTCGAAAATAAATTAAACTGATTGTAAGAAATCTATCCAACATTATTTCTGATTTTTTCAGCTAAAATAGCTAATAAAACATTGATATTTTAAATGATTAGATATAAAAAAAAAAGTTTTTTTTTTCTTTTTACATTTAATTTCAGTAATGATTCGAATTATTTTCTTCGTGATGAAATTCGTTATCGTCATCGTTTTCTTCCATTTGCAAATTTATGTGCCCCACCATATATGCGTCATGGAGATTTTCTTCATATTCAAAATTTAAGTGATAATCGTTATACACCATCTGAACTTTATCAAGATGCAATAAATAATTTTACTCAAGCGAAAACATATTTTGAAAATTATCTTAATCGTATAACAACATCAAAACAAACATTAAGTCGAACATTTACAATAGGTTTTACATCTTTATTAGATGTTGAATCATATATACGTATAGCTAAAACGAATGGAATTGTTTTAAAATTATTATTAAGTGGACATAAACCTGATATAAAAATTGATTTTGATTTTAGTTTACATGCCCATTATCCTACATTAAAACTGTGATGTTTTTTGTTTTGTTTTTTTTCGATGAAAAAGAAACGAGTTTGTTTGTTTGTTTTTTTTCTTTTTGCCTGTGTGTGTGTGTGTTTGTAGTTCACCTAACATAACTAATTCTGATCCGTATTAAGGAATGAAAAAAAAAACGAAAACAAATCGAAGATTAAGAAAAAAAAAACTTGTTTAAGATAAATAATTAAAATACTAATTTATGGCATTTTATTTATGTTCTCTTTGAGACAAATTTTAAACAAAATTATACCAAAATATCAAACAAGATTTTTAAATAAAATGGCTGATCCAGTACTTAATAGTCATAATGTTGATGCAATCGAAAGTAAAAGTGATGAACCAGAATTTGATTTTAAAGAATATTATTCAAGAGAAAAAACATTATCATTACGTGATACTTATATTCCGTAAGTTAAAACTTTAGTTTTGTTAAAAAAAAATAAATATTTTTTATTTATAGATATTGTACGGAACTTTTTTATCGAGAAAATCCAATTAAAATTGTTCGTTGTCAAGGTACTTATATGTATGATCAATTGGGAAATAAATATTTAGATTGTATTAACAATGTTGCTCATGGTATGTATTTTATTTTATATTTAAATATATAAATTTATTTTGTTTTTTTTAGTTGGTCATTGTCATCCATATGTTGTTACACAAATTTATAAACAAATGGGTGCATGTGCAACAAATAATCGTTATTTACATGATAATACAGTTGTTTTAGCTGAAAAACTTGCTAAAACATTACCAAAAGGTCTTGAACAAATGTTTTATACAAATTCAGGGTAAAATTTTATGAATATTTTTACTAATTTTTTCTTATATATATATTTGTTTCTATAGATCAGAATCAAATGATTTAGCTATTCGTTTAGCAAGACAACATACAGGAAATTATGATATTCTTGTACTTGATAAGTATGTTTATATAATTTATTAATGAAGAATTAATATTTGTTTTTATATTTAGTGCTTATCATGGTCATTTGACAAGTCTTGTTGAATTATCAACTTATAAATTTAAGAAAGCAAATATAGAAATGAAAGCACCAGAACATGTTCATGTTGTACGTATTGATTAATACTAGAATTTGACTTTTTATATAATATGAATAAAATTATATTAAAATATTTGTTTATTGAGTTAATCGATTTAAATTCCTGTAAGGATGTATAGTTATTGAGAAATAGATAATCAGTAAATAAGATATATTTTTCATTGGAAATTTTTATTTATAATTTATTGAATATATTATAATATGTAATAGTTGCCAACACCTGATATTTATCGTGGTAAATACAATAATCTTGATTCTAATAGTGATGAAGAAAAATTATGTCAATTATATGTGAATGATGTTCATAAAATAGTTGAAGAAGTTGAATCACGTGGTCGTCGTATTGCAATATTTTTAATTGAATCATTTCAATCATGTGGTGGACAAATTATTTATCCAAAAGGTTATCTTAAACAAATATTTAAGTAAATAATCATTATATTGATTTTCTTAAAAATATTTTTATCTATTAAATTTAGTTATCTTCAATCAAAAGGTATTTTATGTCTTGTTGATGAAGTTCAAACAGGTTTTGGTCGTTCGGGTACACATTTTTGGGCATTTCAATCATATGATGAAGGTTATTATTGATTAAAAGAACCAAAAATAAATAATTTTCTACACTATTGTTTATTTAGATATTGTTCCTGATTTTGTTACAATGGGTAAATCAATGGGTAATGGTTTTCCTGTTGCTGCTTTAGTAACACGTCGAGATATAACACAAAAATTTGATATTAATGGTATTGAATATTTTAATACATATGGTGGTAATCCGGTTAGTTGTCGAGCAGCTATTGCTGTACTTGATATTATTGAAAAAGAAAAATTAATGGAACATGCTCATAATGTTGGAAATTATTTATTAAATAAATTAAAAGAATTACAAAAAAAATATGATCTTATTGGTGATGTACGTGGTCGAGGTCTTTTTATTGGTATTGAAATAGTACGTAATGGAAAAACACATGAGCCAGGTATTGAAGAAGCAAGAGAAATAAAATATAAGTAAGAAAAAAAATGTTATATTATTTATACAAAAAAAGAAAGAAAGAAAATTTTCTTTTTCTTCTTGTAGATTACGTGAACATATGATTATTATTTCACTTGATGGACCTGATCATAATGTTGTTAAATTTAAATCGTAAATATTTATTTAATGTCTAAAATAATTTATTTTTTATTTTTAATATTTTAGACCAATGTGTTTTTCCAATGGTGATGCGGATTTTTTTTGCGATAAATTTGAAACAGTAATTAAAGAAGTACAAGAAAAGAAAGAAGAAAAACAAGAATGAGAAATATATTCAATGAAAACCTGAGAGAATAAAAAGAAAAGAAATATTTTCATTTCCACTTTGTTTTTCCTATGTCTCGTAATATATTGTATCGTTTTATTTTTTTGCAAAAAAAAAATACCGATGATTTTACTAACCATATAAACGATATTTATTTTAAATTACTAATTAATTTCCTATCAAAATACGAAAAAATGTATTCGTGATGATCAAGGTATTTCTCAATCGAAATACTTATATAAAAAAAAAAGACAAATGTAATAACATACGAAGAGATTAGTAGCATTACTCTCTTCAATAATGATGTAATCGTAACATTGATAGTATGTATTTTTATATGCCTATATCTCTTTCATTCAATGTTAGATCATCAAGTAAATCTATAGAGATAAGAAAGTAGATAATAAATATTTATATTTTTTATTATAAAAAATTTTAGAATAAAAAAATTATTTTTTATCTCATCAATATTATTCTAATTTATATTATACATCTATTAATCATCGACATCTGTATATTATTTATTTTGAGATACTTACACGTACAGAACGATAAATTCTCGTACGGACGTATTGTATCGTTGTTTCTTATTACTTCTCTTTTTTTTGTTGTATATGGGTAACCTACAACAACAATGTCGTGGTATAACATATAATCATATTGAACTTGATCGTCCTGATGCTATTTATTTACCAAATGAAATTGTTTCTGGTACTATATCACATTTAAAATATAAAAATGCATCTATTTTATTAACTGGTATTATTTATTTTAAAAAACGTAAAAAAAATTCATTAGAAAAATGTCGA